>JAYJMH010003032.1:6386-28199 GCA_036873815.1 Phacellophora camtschatica
CCCCCCCCCCCCCCCCCCCCCCCCCCCCCCCCCCCCCCCCCCCCCCCCCCCCCCCCCCCGCTGCAGCACCCAATAATTTCAAGAACAATAGTGACTCCAAACAATTGACCAATTAAACCTGTGTTGTCTATTTTTCTGAGAACGATAGCTCCCTCAACCTGGAACAACTTCCGACGACAGCATTGATGAATAATGAAACTCAGTATGATCTTGTTTCGAAAGATAATATCAGAACACCAGGGAACTATGTATATTTTTGAAACTGACTTCTAAGTGAAATCACAGCAACCAGTATTATATTTCCAATTTGCTAATACCAGTTAGATACATTGTAAATTATAGTTCAAAGGTTTTACATGATAACATATTGAGTCATTTGGAGACACTAATTTTTAACAGACGTCACTTCAAAAAGTAGTAATCACATTTTGAGAATTGAGAAACTACAATACAGGATTGGTACAAAGGTAAGAAACTGTTACAATGTTTTTAGATCAGTTTTCATTAACCTGGCAATCTGTTAAATTTTAATGAATTCTAAATTTCTTTAAACCCTAAATAACTCTAGATTTACAGCTCAGAAGATTTGCAAACCCGGGAAACCCTCATTGTAAAAGTTTTACAACATGGATTTGTTTTTCTAATAAAAAAACGTATGTAGTTGCGTGTTTTAGGAAAATTAATTTACTTACTTCACCTGTCCTAGATTCTGCGTTTGATTTTGGTCACTGGGAAACAAACAGGAAGATGGTACCAAAATAAAAACACGGAATGTAGGACAGGTCGAGTGAAAGGAATCAAAGTAGGAATAAATAACATTTTACTTTCCCTAATCCTTGTGATGTAATCCTGCCAAACAAATCGTATTCCATGCATGAAGAAATTTAACTTTTAACACCAGTGATATAGACATTTTCTTAAGTGGAAACTGGTCTCGAGGCTATTCCTGTATTTTCATTGGGAATGGTTATTCTTGCCCTTTTCACTCCCAAAGAGCCCGAAAGACAGAAGTTTAAGCTTGAAACTTTTTTGGTATTTATGCGAAATTCGGCGATTTTGAAAAGGCTGTAACTCAATAGAACGACTTTTGTTTTCGAAAAGGACTGTTGGTTCTCGTTAATATTCCGTTGGTTGTCCCAAAAATGTGTCACTGTTTATTCAAAATTGTGAGACAAGTACAACTACAATAAGCAGTAGGGGCGTTACGCATTTCTAAAGTAAAAACTTTGAAGCCTCAACTTCAAACTTGCTACAAACTTCTCTAAAATCGGTTGCATATTCACCAAGATATGAAAGTCAAAAGCTCGAGATAATTATTTTCACGACAAGCACCTGTTTTATGCCACAAAAATTTGATATTAGATCTCTGCAAACTTAAAGTTATGTTTCATAGTCGTACTTTTCTAAGGCTCTTAGGAAAGGTTATGTTCTTTCAATATATTTCAATAAAACGAGGACACATTTTATTGGAAATATTTTGATGTGATTAAAAGTAGCACCCTTCTTTTGAATTAATTATCAATGAGCACAAGTAGTTATTTATATAAGACGAAGTTAATTTGTTATCATTATTTAGACTTTTGGTCAAATATTTCAGTGTACCGGCAATCAAATTTAATATTTTTAATCTCAAACTATTGTAATTATTGAGGAGAAAATGTAAACTTACTGGTACAGTGAATTTAAAAGTTTATAAATAACAAATGCAAGGCTGAAAAGGACATCAATACGATATACCACGCAAGTACAATTTCGTAGACTAAAAGTTGTACACCTACGTACATTGATCGCGCATTGAGCGAGCTGACGGAAGTTCGTTGTAGCTTTTTGTGCGAGAACGCACATCAAATTTAAAACGTTGGATTGTATGTTTCGTGAGTTGTTGTTGTTTGAGATTTGTGCTATTATTTTATGCATTTCCGCATTGGCCGCATTATAATCAATATAAGAAACCATTCACATTTGTAACAAAACGATCCTTATATTACAACATAATATTTTCATATATTAATATAGCTAGCTATTCTGTGATATGATGCTTGAAGTTACAAATAATGACTGCTGTTGTTGAGTTGAGGAAGAAATAGGATTGCAAAGATGGAAACAAAAGTTACTCCAAAACCTCAGCCAGAAGAACCAGAAATCGAACTGCAAAATCTTGAAGAAGGTTTGTTGAAATTGTAGATTGGTAAAGCACAGTGCTTTTTTAAATTGCTGGTGAAGCTAAAATTTATGAAATATTTAATTTTGAGATAACTTTGATCTACGAAAGCCCAGAAGATGTATCCTGTGTTCTAGACTTGCCCCAAGTCTATCTCTTCTTAAATCCGAAAAATTCTTTTTTAATCCGAGAAATGGAGTGTGTCCTTCAGGTTAATCTATACAATCATACCAAGACAAACTTAAACATTTAGGAGCTTTCCAAACCCTCCAAGAAATGGCGAAGTAGTCCATGAATCTTTGTACGGTATCAATAAAGCTTAATTTAGGCCAAATTTAAATAATAAAACGAAAAGTCATTGATATCAATTGAACTTGCGAACAGAAACAGGATACACAGAAACTATGACAATTTGTCTATTTGCCCTATCTGTTTATTTGATTTTCTTTGTTTTTCCTTCGGATTGCCTGCTTTTTAAGTATCTACATTTTTTGGCGATTCTTGGGACTATCAATTTTTTTTACCTCTCCAATACAAATTGTGAGTGAAAGGAATCTACTTCCTTGTCATTTGACCTCTATCTCTACAGGAAACAAAGCAAGGCATTATGGGTCCCATAGCAATATGACTATGACCGCAACAACAAGTTTTGTCACACTACAAAAGATTGTAATATAAAAGTCAATAGGCCAGATTACGTTATCAAGTTGCTTTGGAAGGACACCATTATTTGTTTAGAATTGTTTTGGCATACGATCATTTGCTGCATTATTTAACTTATTAAACATGCACGGAACTATTAGTTAAAACATTCTTGAAAGAATAAAGATGATCTTCATAAATTATGATGCTTGAAATCTCTAGCTGGAGACAGATAAATAATAAATATCGGATTGGAAACTGATCGAGATGGCAGCAAGAGTCAGTCCAGAAACACCTTCAGAAGTTGAGTTGCGAGATCTCAGAGGTTTGTATTGTCGAGATGATGAACTGGAAATCTTCAGCCGAATTAAAACTCCTAATTTCAATAATGAAAATTTATTTTTGCCATTTGCTTTTGTAAATCTTGTCAAATAAAAATGAAACTGTCATCAGAATCGATTCATGATTATTGGTTATGTTGTGTGGCTGTGGGTTGGCAACGAAAATGCGTCGTGTAGTCGACATCAAACTGTTGTTATGATAATGATAATTTAGGAGTTAATTTGGAATGACTCGAGGAGAGTGAGTCAGTTTTAAATGTTCTTTTAATTAAACTCATCTCAATCAACTCTTCAATTTTAAATTTTATAATTTTGTGATTAAGAAGTTAGCATGTTGTTAGTAGTGACCAACTGGTCAGACAAAAAAATTGGCCATGCACAAGCTCAAACAAGACAATAATATTCAAAAATGCACATTTAGAAAATGTAACGTGACCACATTTTTTATTCTACTGTGGTCTATATTTTGTTTATCAAACCACCTGCATGCTTTTTTTTATATAATAAGAGCATTGCAGTACAGCTCAATTCATTGAAATGTTATTGTTTCTGATTCAATAATTCAATAAAATGAAAAAAATGAGAACTATTTAAGAACAATTTTCAGCTTCAGTCATTCTTCAGTCAGTCTTCTTTTGAAAGACTCACAATTCGATTTTGTTATGCATGTTGTTCTTTTGAACGTTTTTCTCAGACCCCCATCCCCCTATCTAAAAACATTCAAGTCCTAAAATTGATAAAGGACATAAAAGCGTAATTTTATACACTGTATATTCATAATTGAGTTGAAACATTCTTAAGCAAATGAATAAAAGAATGAAATGCGTAACAAGACCACAAAAGAATCTGTTTTGCACCACAAAAGAATCCCATTTGCATGTCGAAAAATGTAAACATTGAAAGCTGGGTCTATAAGGAAATCTAAGAACATGAAGCTCAGTAAAAGTTATCTGTTTCTTATAAGAAAAGAGTGTATTGATTTCAGAGTTTAGAAGTATTTAGGCATCATTTTAATCTGGGTATGATTGTATAGATTAACCTGAAGACCGCAGTGTTGCTAAGTGATGACATGTTCCCTGTGGTATCATCATTGTATCTAAATCATTTTATAATTTTTAGAATGGATGTAAAAAAAATTTAGCATCATTTTTCTGACCTCAGCAAACTTTCTAAAAACAAATTGTTTGCTGAATACATTTTACTTTGTGCCTTTTTTTTCTCTATAATTGTATAATAAAAAAGTTAACAATAGAGGATACCACAAGAAGCATGTCAATACATTTAACTACCCTGTGGCCTTAAGACCAGTATACACAGTCAAACCCAGATGAATGTTACTCTAACGTATTTGGTTACATGAAAGAAATTAGGGGGAAAGCAGGTTAAATCGTACTTAAATTTGACTGTCTAGACTAGTATTTTACATAAACATTATTAATGGGTCAACCTTTACATAACTAGAAATTGATGCTAGCAAAGAAAACTTTCTGCTAGAAAAAAAACAAGTGTAACATCAGACATATTTTTATATTAATTGGTTCATGGAAATATTATTCAAAGTGTTTCAAACTTTTGATAAAATTGAGCGTTGCTTTAAGAATTTCTGAGTTATCTTCAAATGATAATCTATAATTGTTACCATATGAAGTAATTTCCAGAAGCTTATCATTTTTCAGATCAGTTATTCCATGACTAAACAGTATATGATTAATAGTGCTGAGAAAAACACTTCTCAATGAGATAGATGCTTGATAGAGCAGAAAGAAGTGCTCCTCCTCTTTGATGCCATCGTTAATTTGACATCTCTTAAAAATTATGTTAAATTTATGAATATTCAACATATATTAAGACCTATACGTAATTTAGTTAGTAATTGCTAACACTTTAGGATCATGAATACCATAAATAGGTTTTGCGGGAGGTTGAATATGTGATACTAATTTATTTTTAAATATTAGTGCGGATGAGGAAGCCTTGATTTCAGACTCAAGCTTATTCCATTCAAGCCAAGCACTTTAGATAAAAACTTGACTTGAAAATAGATATTCTAATTCTTGGAAATATCTAGCCAACTGTTGATTGTTTGCATATAAGTTATTTTCCGAAGGTTGATGGATGAGTATAGGAAGTCTTGTATAATCAGGGCCATTGGGAGGATGCTGCACTCAAGCCTTATTCAAAGTTGGAACCTGCTGCAGAATGAGTGAACAATAATATTTTCAGAATAATGGATGATGAGAAATGTTTAAAAAAAATTAAGTGCAGCTGCAGGGAAGGGAATTTACATAGTAATGTTTATTTGAATAAAAAGAAAACGTTTCTGTGAGAATTACATTATTTCCTTAATGCAGAACAGTAATTCAATTTTAGAAAAGATCTTGTGCATGCACTTGACTATTTCTGCAGACTCTGGGAAATAACCAAAATATAACAGCTAATTAGGCAAATTATAATAAAATCCCAAAATACAATGAGATCTTTATATGACCCATGAAAAGCTATGCTTAAACTAAGCTTGGCCATTAAATTTAGCAAGGTTGAGAAACATACAACAGCAACACAAAATTATTTCATGATAATCATAGAGAAAAGAGAGAGGATTGTTTTGTAGACATCATCACCTTGTACAATAATGCACAGCAGTGTTAGCCTGTAAGTTTTCTGGGAAACTTTTTCAAATGAAATTATATAAATATTGTTTTGTAATATATAGTAAACATTTAATCAGCGTTAGTCAATCTGAAAATAAGATTTCCCAAAAAATCAAAATACATGCAAAAGTTGTAAGTGTTATGACATCATAATGTAAGAGCAGCGGCATAGCCAAGGGGGGTGGCCATCAAAGATTGTGTTCTTGTGACTCTGCATGGGAAAGGATGTCAGTATTTTTTATTTGATTTGCTGGTCTTGGCATCATTTTTACGGAATTGGAAGGGCAAAGTGAATTCTGCGGACCTACAAAAAAATTTACCAAATCCAAGATCCCGTCCTGGGAATTCGTTTTGGCATTAGGGAGATATGAATTCCATGGACTTCTCCTACTACTCTGAAAAAGCAGACACTGTACAATTTTCCTGTACTCCTTTACCTACTGAATTTTATGTGATTTTATAAAATACAGAGTCAGTTCTTTAAAAATCATATCTTTTAGATTATCTTATGTATTGAAACGACAAAAACGTTTTAAAACTATTAAGAGTTGAGTCTTTCACCTATGTTTTGTTATTTTACCAAAAGTAGAATCGTTAAGAGGCCAAAATTGAAACCTCTGGTTTTTAGTGGGAGGCAAATTTGAACTTTAAATGTTACTATATAAATTCTCAAACGACCAATTTCAACAAACCAGATTGTTACTTTTAAGTTAACTATTAATAGCGGATTACTTAAACAAATAATTTTAGGCGGATTTGAGCGATATTCTCAGCACTAGCCTTAATCAAACCTGTTGTGCCATATTTTTGGACACCCGGTATATGATGACAATTATGTGCATAATTCATGCTCGATTTGTGGTTATATAGAATAGACTAGAGCTTATTAAAGAAAGTATATATTTCTTGTGAAATTTACAGCCTTTATCATTTTGAATTAATTGTAAGGAATCGTAGATTTCTGAACTGAATAGGCCCACTACTGTGGTTTCTCGTTTGAATTACTGAGACGTTTTGTTCGCGAGAACTATGGAACTTATTTTCATTACATCAATTTAATTTATATCATTGTTCTGTTATGGCTTCTAATTGCAAAGATCTCCAGGGAATTTATGATCAGCATCAAGCTGGACTGCAAAGGAAATTGAAATTATGAATTAGATCGACAAGCAAATATTACAAAACGATACCACTGGAAGCATAGAAATACAAAGCAACCCTGTGGCCAAAAAATCAAATATTACAAATATGTCACAAATGCAAACAACAAAAAAATGTGGTTTTTTAAAAGCGACTTATTGAAAACGTTCTGATGCCTGAATACATCTTGATGTTGCCTCAAGACTATTTTCTCTTTGAATCAAATGGTAACTTTTCGTGGCCATGATAGGTTTGTTCTTTAAACCATTAGGTAGATATTTCCCATTTACTCTGTCGTGAAGTTCACGTCTATTTGCATCAAAAGCTTGGCCAGAGAAGCAAAAAAGCTTGGCCAGAGAATGTTTCGTTTTCTTTGCAGCTTTTTATTTTATCCTGTCACCCCAGATTTATATATAATAAACAGGCAAATTCTACGCAGAGTTTCCTTCTGCAGGGGGTAGCACACACAAACATACTTAATTCAAAAGATACATTTATGTTAAAACATATGAAATTAATATGAAGTTCTTTCTTCATTTACGTTTTTGATTGATTTAATTATTATTCAAATTATACTACAATACATTAATTAACTCAACAAATGTTATATAAATACAATGAAAAGATACAACAATGAAATACAATGATAAATTAATTAAATTAACGAATTTGTATATTCAAGCAGCAAAATTCTTAAGTAGGAGCTCCCTAAGTAGATTACTAACGGGAAGAGAGCCCCCCTCTCGTTAAAACCCATGAATTCCAAATTAAGGATAATTTGATTTTAATATATAATAGTCCAAAATATTGGAATTCGAGTTTTAATTGTTGTGCAATGGCATTTAGATATAATTTTGTAAATGTTTTTCAAGATGGAATTTAAGAGGAATTTCCAACTTTTACTGGTAAATTAATCCACAGCATTGCCCCAATATATCGAATGGACTTTAAACCAAATTAAAATGTATTTTTCATAGTCAAATACAAATCACCGCGAGTTGACCGCCTCGTTTCGTACTTGTAAATAGATTAAAGAAAAGAAATCGTGAAAACAAATTGATGCTAACAAATTTGCTGATTTATAAACTAAGGATAATAATCTAATTTTGAAAATATGAGAAAGTTTAAGTAATTTAAAATCTTCAAAAATTGGAAGAGAATGAGAAAGCTAGTGTTGATGCGAGATTGCCCTAATAACTCTGTTTTGCAATTTAAATATTGGATCAACATACGAAGCAAACGTTTGTCCCCAAACTGTAATACCATACTGAAGAAAAGACATAACGAAGCATTGTAGATATATACCAAGGTATCTGTAGGAAGGAGATATCTAATCTTAAAAAGAACATCACAGGTTCTTGCTAATTTTTTTGAGAGTTTGCTGAGGTGATACTTCTAACTGAGATGTTCATCCAAGAGAAATCCTAGAAATTTAACATTTCTTACTCTAGGAATGTGTTTATTACCAAATTTTATTGCAATATCAGAAGGGACTGAAATTGCAGAAAAATGGAAGATTACATAATTAGTTTTTCGTATATTTAATGAAAGTTTATTTGCGAGATTGCCCTAATAACTCTTTTTTAAGAAATGTCTTTCATAATCCCATGTAAATCATATTCTGGACTCTAATTTAATGTTAAGTAGTTATGTTGTTAAGCGCCTATGAGCCCTGGGGATATATGACGCTATAAAAATTCCTATATTATTATTATTTGTTTTACGTATATTTAATGAAAGTTTATTTGCATCAAGCCATCTTTAATTCAGAAAATACAAGTTTTTACGTTGTTGAGTAGTATACCATATGGCCCTTCCGTGAGTGAAAAGGGTGCATTTTCATGGGGAAAAGAGCAAGACTTGCTCAAGTTTAGTATCAAGATGGATTAGTTTGAGCATTGATTTTAAAAGTTGTTTTAATATTGTGGATTGATTTTGATTTCTTGCAGTTAACGATGATGACGACGATGACAATGACTCCAATGTTCTTGATCCACAAGATGAAATGTTTGGCGCATTGCCGAGTAATGAAGCATCTCGATCTGCAGGATTTCACAGCAGAGCAAAGAGTAGACATACAGTGCGAAGGCAAAGGTCTCTTCATGGCGCTAATGCCGTGAATTTAGAGGAAGGTTTTGTGGAAGAACCTATCGATTTGATTGATCTTGAAGATAGTTCTGAGGATCCATTGGCAGAGTCACGAAACATAGAAAAGATCAAGGCGATGGCTGTTCCTATGTCACATAGAAAATCAGTCAAGTAAGAAACTTTTTGGGTAACAATTTAATACATTGATGTTATATACATACACCGGATGGGACCCCAAAAACGTTTTGTTGTAAAAAAATTGCATATTTTTGCGCCGTTATGTAGAAAGGGTGCAGAACCTTCATCACCATTCCATTTTCTAATTCTCCTGACTTCAAAGTGTCATGCTGATTCCGTATTTCGCTAACCAGAAACTCTATATCCCGTACATCCCATTCATTAAAAATTGCCAATGTCGCAACATGTCAAGCCTATCGTGTTCCCTCCTCTTTAGATGAAGTGTGAAATAATTTGCAAATTGCCCGAATTTTGTCTATTGTTTCCTTTAAATATTCCATTGTTTTAATGAGCAATAGCAATTACTCTACAATTTCCCCCGAAATGTTTCCTGATTATGTAATAATTGCCGCGAATTTTGTTTTCCCCCTCAGCTAGCTACGTGTTTGGTCGAATGGTTTATAGCATTTTAATGATTCATGTACAGATGAAAGGCTAACTTAGACAGTGACTAAAAGATCTCAGTCGACTACTTCGCATATTGGTTATGAATGATTTTACTCAAAATGCTGCTGAAACGAGTTTAAGCTCAAAGAGGAGCTTCACAGACACAAATGTGTGCTTATCAATGAGAAAATGTTAAAAACTCACCAAGTTCTGTCAGAAGCTATTCTGTTCTCGTCTTATAGCTACGGAATGACTTGAAAAAGTTCTTTTGAATTATCTTTACTTCTGTCCAAAATAGCTTTGAAATTTGAGGTCAAATCCTTTAAAATCAAGGCATAAATCAGGAAAGGTTTACGTATTTATGACTCACCCGGTATACGTATTTGTGTATGCTTAACATTACATTTTAATTTTAAAAAGATTCATCGAAGATTCTTGACTTTAATGTATCTTGAGTAAAATAGCATGGAAAAACGTTGGACGGCATGATTCAAATGAAAATAGAGAGGCGAATTGGAAGCCTGTATGCAGAATCAAAACGCTCCTTCTAGTGTTGAGGCTACGAATTGGCGATTCTATTCGTTTATCAATAACATCGAATAGTGAAACCTATGTAGAACTAGGGAATACTGTCTTATTTTGAATTTCGCTGGAGGACCGATTACGATTTGTTTTATTGTCAAATTATCAGAAATATTTGTCTTTTAAATTAACGTTAGAATCGTAAATGAGGTTTTTTTATTTATTTTATTTTTATTTATTAATTTTTTTTAAATTGTAAATTTAGA
This sequence comes from Phacellophora camtschatica, assembly GCA_036873815.1. Lineage (NCBI taxonomy): Eukaryota > Metazoa > Cnidaria > Scyphozoa > Semaeostomeae > Ulmaridae > Phacellophora > Phacellophora camtschatica. The sequence goes on from JAYJMH010003032.1 coordinate 16,822, forward strand.
TTTAATTTCTAAAGCACAGCCGAGCATCTTTTTAGTATCGTGACACTATTGAAATTTGGCATTATCATTATGAAATTTGGCATTATTATTATTAGAATCAGGATAAGTATTATTATTATTATAATTTTTGATTTATATACAATTTATTTAAATTGAGGTTTTTGTGCTTTTAGATTTATGCATCAGCAGAAAACAAGGGCAGGGAAGAAGAAACTATCGTGCTGGAAAGCACTCAAACTAAAGATCGGAATGGTAAGGAACTATTTTTATTGAATGTTATTCAGTTTCAGCTAGTGTATTAACCAGGACCGTAGGAATCAATGAAGGTATTAGACCCCAGTAGTGATTCAAACAATGTTGCAACATCGCATTTTATCAATCATGTTTTTTTGTTGTCTATTATTTTCAGAACAATAGCTATCAATTTTTAGCAGCTACGGAACTGAACTTCTTCAAATTTTTATTTCGTAAAATATTTTTTTTTTAATGCATTCTGATGAAAACTTTACAGCTCATGCTTTATGAAAACTTTACATGCTACATAATTTTACGATACTACTTGAATGATGCTACGGGAAGTACAGGACTATGTCTACCTCTTGTGACCATTCCATGAAGATAAAACTACTGAACTACATTTAAGATGAAAACAGGAAAAATGCCTACCAAAACAAACTAAATGGTTGGGCTGCTTATGAAGGCGTGGTATTTGACTTTACTCGAACCGACTAGTTTTATGGATATAGCGTAACGTAAGACCATGAGCAATTCGGACAGTACCGAAATGATAATTTTTTTCATTCTGCGGAGGAAGCAGTTTTTACCTTTGCGGAGGTGGATGTTTTTAACTTTCACATTTGCAGAGGAATATCTGCAAGGGGAAAAGTGTGAAAAAGAAGTCGAAAAATAAATTAGTATTTGTTGGTGCCTCGACTGCATTAGCTACAGATAAATCCATCAAACCAAACTTGTCGATGGACCCATCAACTCAAACGTAAAATCTTCAAATGTTTTTCCTCAATTCTCGTTGCCTGGAGAGTGGTTTTAATTTTAGCCTCAAATTAAAGCTATTTCTTTACAATTTAATCCAAAATTGACCAGTTTAAAGAGATCTAATTTTAGGACCAAAACTAAAGCCAAAACATTACCATTGAGGCTAAAATTTTAAAACAACCTATTTTGGGCTTAGCATTATTTTTCTACGAAACATTGAGCCTAGATGCGTACTTACACAGATTTAAATTAAAAAACAATTACCCAAAACACGAACTAACAGCTCACTGAGCACAGCATTTCACATCATTTATTGTTATCTTTCGTTAAATTTTGTTACCTTAATGTGGATTTTACTTATATTTTGTAGTCATGGTCGTTGTTCAAATTGAGAATGGACGAATTCTTTCAATCACTGGAACTCTGGCGTGGACCGTTAAAAGAAGTTGAAGGTATATGTTCATATATATTCAACTTATAATGACTTAGAAATCTTACGTAGTGAGTCCAGGTTATATGAAAAAGAAAATCTCCCAAAAACGCTTAGCTTTAAAAGATGTTTTGTATTCCAGGGCAATGGACAACGTCCAACGGACATTAACTTTTGGCCCCCTCCCCCATTCTAGCGTTCACCTAAAAATGCACGAAACACATTTCAGCCTCTAGGCCCTAGGTTTCTGCTTCTCGAAACCAGATGTAAAGAAAAGGTGATTCGCTTATCAGTTGCCGCCGCATGCAAAGTATGGCGACATTTCAAGTTTTTGGAAAATGAAATAATGCTGTACTTTGCGAGATCGGACTGTATTGTGAGAATAGTCTTTATTGTCTGTCGTTCGTTGTAGACACCAATCAACGTTGGTGTCAGTGGTAGCGAGGCAGAAAAGTTTAAGCCATTTTGTGAGCTCTTTTGATTATAAGCCACAGTTTTTGGCTAATTGAGTTTAGTTGTTATTGCTTAAAATAAGGGCGGATTTTGTAATAGTGAATATGACACGCCAATTTCGAAGCGATTAGTCATCGAAGACAAAGCGAATTCATTCAAACAGAAAATCAAAACAAACAATGGCATGTTTAAATTGTCTGTTTGAGAGAATTCGATTTGTCTTGAATGGCTAGTAATTGCTTTGAAATCATTGTGTGGATTTCACTATTGTTACAAAATCTGCCTTTGTTATTGCTAAATTATTTGGGCAATAACCTGTTTATCTTGTTTCAGGTGAATTTGGTAACGGAGTTTTATCTTACTTTCTCTTCTTGAAGTCGCTCCTTATCCTAAACTGCATCATCTTTGTTCTGGTGTTCAGCTTTCTGTCAGTTCCACAAATTGCAAAGAATTATGGCGATTTGATCCTTGCCCCCACTGTTGCTCCTAACACTACAGTTACTACGCCGAGTCCCGTAAATACCACTGCGGCTCCCTCAAACGTAACAAGAAACGGAACAACTGGTGCACGAACAAGCGGCGAAACGTGTGCTTCTTATAGCAAGATTCCGGGAAATAATACTCCAACTGGCCATTTTATCGATTTTATCACTGGTCAAGTAAGATTTACATAGCATTTCAATGATTTCTTCTACCTGCTGGTAATGCAATTATTTATGTTATTTTAAGATATTGGCAATTTAGTGTATTTCATGAAAATTTTAAAGTAATTTTTTGCAGAAACATTTTTCTAAAAAATTGTTGCAACTGTTATTGCCACTTCTTCCGGGTTATTTTTTTTGTCTTTCTTTACTCTGAATGTAAAATAGATTTAATTAAGTTTGGTTAAGGCCGTATTTTTTACAGTTATATAAGCATACTTTCTGGATAGCATGTCTAGGTGAAAAATAAAAATAAAGCTGTTTTTTGGGTTTATAAATTTGTACTAATAAATTTGTACGCTTTCACATATAAATTTGTACTAATGGTTCATAAGAGTTTATTTGACACTTTGGAGTAGCTAAGACTGTGTGGGCAGTTAAGTATTTTCTTGACTGTCTTCTTGACTTTAAAACTAGCTTGGAAAGACTTTTGCAACTAGATAGCTTCTGGTTTGTGGTACTTGTCCTCTTACATTGACTGCAATGCATTGGCAATTGTTGACCAATAATTTACCGGGGGTATTTGTTAAAGGTACACATCTCTTTTACCCGCTTGGTCAAGTTTAATTGTCAACCCGTCCACCCCGAGAATGGCCTTATGGCCCATTGCTAAACAATGTAAAACGTCATATTTGCAGGAGGTATGCTCGGACAGAACTTCGCATAAATTTCAGATATTGGCAACTTAAGCTTGTCGTATCAATTATGTTGAATGGTATTAGCTACCCCCTGCAAAACAGAACTTTGATAAAATTTTCTTGCTGGATGGTAATAAATCCCTGCCTGAAAGAAAGTTATCGAATTTTTAAATTTTTAATTTTAGGGGTGGATCAACACAACAATCATGTTTTATAGCAATTATGAAAATTCTGCTTTGACTGACAGAAATATTGTGTACGACATGCCACTTGCATATATGTTAGTTGGAGGCTGTTACTTCATCATTAGTCTTATTATCATGGTTCACAAGTAAGTGAATATGTTTCATTTATTTATGTAAAATGATGGAAAAACGACTAGCATTACCTTCATTATGTTTATGCCTATAAATGTCGTAAATGCTTTATTTAGCCCCCTAACTGTTACCTATGAAAAATTGTGGACTTTTATAGGAGCTTAGGCCCCTCTTTCAGTCCCTCTTTCATGAAAACATCTAATACGATCATTGGTTTCAAAACACTACCAACGCGATATGATTTAATATATAATGAGTATTTGTAAAACCTCTGAATGTCACGCCCCATCTTCAAGTAACACTCACATTCTTCGAGTATCACGATTCACCTTCAAGTAACACACACTTTGAGTATCACGATTCATCTTCGAGTAACACACACACACTTCGAGTATCACGATTCATCTTCGAGTAACACACACACACTTCGAGTATCACGATTCATCTTCGAGTAACACACACACATATCGAGTATCACGACTCATCTTCGAGTAACACACGCACACATCACTCAAGTGTTCTTTGTGATCGTATTTTTACGGTTCGCCCTTTCAAAACGAAACAAGTCGTGCCTTGAAGTGGTTAACAGTTGGTGCTTTGATCTGATTTGATCCCGAAGTTGGTGCTTTGATAACGATTTGAACCCGAAGTATGTTCTACGTAGCTCCAACCCTTATAGTAAAGCTATATTTCCTCGCATCCAGGTGACTTTGTTCTTGGTATGAGCTTCGAATTTTTTGGTGAATTTCGGCTGATGTACACCCTATAACAGGCTACCTCCTTCGACCCTTTGGGTGAAGCTATGCTTCCTCGCATCCAGCTGACTTCTTTCTTGATATGAGTTAAAAATTTTTGGCGAATTCCGGCTGATGTACACCCTATAACATGCTACCTCACTGATTGATTAATGGAAATTAGTCTTTGCGTAACAAGGACAGATTTTGTAACAATAACGAAATAGACACTCCAATTTCAAAGTGACTAGCCAATCAAGACAAAGCGAATTCTCTTAAGCAGAAAATCTAAACAAACAAAGTCATGTTTTTATCTTCTGCTTGAGAGATCTCGCTTTGTTTTGAATCGACAATCTCTTTAAAATTGGCGTGTCAATTTCACTATTGTTACAAAATCTGTCCTTGTTTTTTGAGTAGTTTCTTATAAATATTTTTGTTTTTCTTTGCAGTTTTTCTCAAGGGTTTACAGAGAGTGTGATAGAGAGTGGAGGAATGTTCTACTCATATTGCAATAAGATTTTTGCAAGTTGGGATTATTGCATCACGAACGAGAAGACTGCAGATTTGAAGAAAAAGAATATTTATCAGGATTTCCAAGTGAGTTTGGGTCTAATGGGGGGGGGGGGTCAAACGGGTAACCCTAGGATAAAATTGGTACCCAGGGTACTGTAATGGTCGAAGTCTGAGTCGACCCATGCGAGAGGTTGATCAGTGAAACGTTTTAAGTTTTAAAACACCAAAAGCAGCAAGCAGGTTGTTTTAACGTCGAAACATGGACTGAAAATAAATTTTATTTTACTTTAAATTTATATTTAAATTTCAAGTTTTGAGCAGGTAAGCTTGCTTTCAGATGACTGGATGATATCTTAAACTGCACATTTGTCCTTCGGACGTTGTTTTAAGCACTATTTGAGATTTTTGCACAGTGGGCCCAAGGGGTGGTAATTTCATGAAAAAGTGCTATCAAAGAAACATAATAGTTCTGAAAAGTAGATTAAATTTCTGATTGAATGCAAAAAAAATCAGCTCAATATCTCATCTAGAACAGAATTAGTGAGCATTTGAATGTCGCGAATTTGTGGAAAATCGGAAAAACGGCTATTCTTTGCCAATTTTAGAAAGAAAAATCAAATTTTTGAAAATTATTGTTTAAATTCCTCTATTGATCAATTGTTTTTGCTCCTAACCTTTTCTCTGTTTCATATGGACTGCAATATGATAAAATAATTCAATTTGGACCCATTCTAACCTCATTTTGGCTCATACTGAGCCCTTTTTGGGAACCTCGGGGGGCAAAAATAGCCGAATTTTGGGTAAAATCAGGCATTAATTTCTATTTCAAGCTCAAATTTCACCTAAAAGGAGGCTTCCAGACATTGGTAAAGTATATATATTCTGAATCCTTGATGCATACCCTATGGAATTCATAAAATGACTAACTCTAAAAAATCTCGGTTTGTGAGTTCATCCACCTGACAGAAATTCTGTCGCAAGATGTTGGGGCCGACCCCCAAAAATTGCAGAATTTCGGAATTTGGCATAATATTGACCATAAAGTGATAACCAGGGCCCAAATAATCAACAAATGAAGTTTTGTTAATTATATCTAAAACATGGACAGACAACAACTTGATTTGGGTCCAATTTGACCTGATTTTGGCTCATACTGAGCCCTTTTTGGGAACCCCGGGGGTCAAAAATAGCCGAATTTTGGGTAAAATCAGGCATTAATTTCTATTTCAAGCTCAAATTTCACCTAGAAGGAGGCTTCCAGACATTGGTAAAGTATATATATTCTGAATCCTTGATTCATACCCTATGGAATTCATAAAATGGCTAACTCTAAAAAATCTCGGTTTTTGAGTTCATCCACCTGACAGAAATTCTGTCACAAGATGTTGGGGCCGACCCTCAAAAATTGCAGAATTTTGGAATTTGGCATAATATTGACCATAAAGTGATAACCAGGGCCCAAATGATCAACAAATGAAGTTTTGTTAATTATATCTAACACATGGACAGGCAACAACTTGATTTGGGTCCAATTTGACCTCATTTTGGCTCATACTGAGCCCTTTTTGGAAACCCCGGGGGTCAAAAATAGCCGAATTTTGGGTAAAATTGGATAGAATATTCATTTTTAGTTTAACGAGCAATGACCGCATCTATTGAAAGTGGAAATATTAAAATAAATATTTTAGATGACAACTTCACACAATATCCACCGTTAGTGTTTTAAAGAAAAAAATCCTCAATTCCATCTATTTTGGAATAGTTCAAGTCATGAGTTCGGATAGTGTGATCTGTCGCCTTACAGATGCTGCACGATTTCTTTGACGTGTATCGGTATGTCAGATGAATGAGGTAAGGATCTGATCTTTCCAACAGTCTGTGGTGTACATCTTCTATTTGCATGTTGTTATCACATTTTCTGCTCAAATGCTCGAGATACTTCCGCACATCCTTGTTGTTTGCTTCTAAGCCTTCCTCTGAGTACCACCCCAAGCTCTCTCCCCCATTCATCTGAATCAATTCGGCGCTATGTTGAATTGTTCCATGTAATGTGTGGTTTAGCAGAGCCCACGGGAAGTGTTTCACAATTGTGGTAACTGTTTCCTTGCAATGTTCTTCAAATTTGACCACATTTATTTTCCGGGTGCAAGAAACAATACGAAGGATTAAGCCAAGCTGTTTATGTAACTCGATCATAGCATCTTTGTGTTTGAGGTTGTGACGTTTGCTCAATAACTCTGCAATAACTGGCTTCAACTCATCGGAAAAGAATCTACGACCTTGTTTACCATCCGTAGATGTTCCTCCTTTTCCTCCAGCAGAATTAACGTAGTCCAACCTAAGACCAGTTTTTTTCTTGATGAAATCACGAACGATATCTTTAGACTTCTTGAGATGATCAGTATGCCCAGCTTTTTCAACCCATGTCTTGAAGTCTGCATGGCATCTATACAACATTTTCATGTACCAGGTTGTCCCATTAATGTATGAGTGTGTGATGGTGATACAGTGTTGGTCAGAATCGGAAAGTGGTTCCTGAGTCACACCAGCTCGTGTACCAAAATCACCAGGTCTGATCTGTATATTTCCGTTCGCGTCAATGATGTTGTTGAATATATACTCAGTGTCAGAAGCATACCGATCGATTTTAAATCCACCTTGCACTTTCGTTGGGTCAGTCCAATCTTTAACTTTGGATTTACATAGGATGCAATCTGCACCACCTAGACCTGAAATCATTTTCTTGAACTTCAAGTCTTTCATGGAGTCTTTGATTGTACATGCGACATGCAAGTCCTCGCCATCAACATTGATAGACAATCCATTGGTGTTAAGATCGTTTCTGGCCTCGTCTGTTGTTTTGATAACAAGGTCGAGAAGATCTGGATCACTCTCTTCTTCTCTAATGAGATAGATTGGTCGCAATGATCTTGCAGCATTTGGCACTTTGTTGTACCATATTGGTTCGTCTTGCTCCCCGCATGTTATTTTCAGTGGAATAAGACCATACTGGAATATATGGTCTCCATCTTCCTCTTCCTCCTCCTTCTCCTCGTCAGCATCATCTTCGTCATCAACGTCGCCAACACCACTGTTGTTCCCAACAGCTTGTTTCGATTTGAGTGCCGGCATGGTACCAGCACCATCTCCACCATCCTTCATGTGTAATCTCAAATATTGGAGTGACTGTTCTGGATTCAACTCTTTCACAATTTTGACGATGGAAGTGAACGTTTCTCCGACAAGCTCTTTGTACTTTATGCCTCTTCCTTTATTCTGCAATACTGCACACGTTGGAGGCCTCAGTGACTTTCTGACTGGAAGCAGCTCATTAGTAGTTGGGAATTCAATATTCTTTTGAGCCAGAAAATATCTAATCTGCCTCATCTGCTCCTTGCTGAGCACCAAACAATGCATCAAAGAGACTGCTTCCAATGGTGTGAAGGAAATAACGGGAGAATGCTTTGCTGTCTTTTCCTGTTGTCTTTCCAGGAGATAGCTGAGAAGATCAGGAATAGTAGTAGTTGAGAAGTTATTCGTATTTAAGAAGTTCTCCAGCATATCTATCAACGGTTGAGTGATGTTCTTCTTTTGGCGATCAGACAGCTCATCGAAGTCTTTGTAAGATCTTGAGAAGGAAGTTGTGAATTCTATTCGTCCTCGTTTAGCTGTCGGAGGTCTTTCATCATGAGCATCTGTGACAGCTTCAGGATTAGTGGGAACTCCATGGTCGGTGGGAACTTGAGGATCGATGGGAACTTGAGGATCGGTGGGAATTTGAGGATCGGTGGGAACATCAAGATTGGTGAGAACTTGAGGATCGGTGGGAACTTGAGGATCAAAGACGACAGGAGAAGTAGCAACATGAATATCAACACTCAAAACAATATAATTGCTGGCCATGTCAATCATTTGTTGAATGGACATATGTGTCTTTCTCCATCGCTTGTATTTTGTAATTTTGCTGTTCAACTCTGTGTTTGAATGTAATCGTGTACAGGAAGATGGAAGCTCACTATTGACTGCATCATAATATTCACTCTCTTTAGCAGCTTTCTTTTTTGTTTTATCGACAACTCCAAACAGACGAAATAATTCCTTCTCAGAAAACTGCTTTACATCATTACTTATGTCCATCTTCCTATAATGTAACCACAACTCTTCATGAATATCTGTTCCAAATATATTTTCCTTTTCACTTCAACAGATCAGCAAATGTCAAACACAACAATGCATACGCCATCAAAGTCTTTGGCGGCAAAATATCACGTGACAAACCCTGTTGACCTGATTGGTTGGAATTTATTTGATTCTGCTTGCTCATACGCTTCCAAGGAGCCCTCAACGACTTTCATATCTCGATCCAAACTGAAATTATACCAATTTTCGTATTTTGGGGACCGTAATGCCCAAATAAGGAAATTAGGCCCAGACCCCCAATTTTGGGCAAATTTCAATTTTTTTGATTTCAGTGGATTCTATTTGTCCATACGCTTCTAACCAGCCCTCAATGACTTTCCTATCATCATCCAAACTGAAATTATGCCGATTTTCGTATTTTGGGGACCATAATGCCCAAATAAGGAAATTAGGCCCAGACCCCCAATTTTGCGCAAATTTCAATTTTTTTTATTTCAGTGGATTCTATTTGTCCATACGCTTCTAACCAGCCATTAATCAGCCATTTTTGACAATTTTTAGCCTCACTATGCCGAAATTACCAAATATTGGCTTTCTGGGCCCACTGTGGGGGGGGGGGGTAGATGGTTATGCTTGTGTCTTCTAGGATTGTGTTCCGGTTGTTTTTTAAATTGTATTGAAATAGTTACATTTCTTTAAAGATATCATATATTCATAGAATTTTACGTGGAAAAAATATTTTCAAATCTGTCGTATTTTCCTTCAACTTTAAGAGGTGGTAATGATCGCGCGAATAATTAAAATGACTCGAATTGCAAAGTTTTCAAAATTATCTGGATTTTTGCAATATTATAAGAACGCAAGAACTACCGGATAGATGACTAAAATGCTCATTAGCTAGATTTCGAAAATTTAACATAGAAACTTCTTCAGATTTATCTGCTTCAAAAAACAATAAACATTCACCGTCATATTTGTGTCGACGTTTTTCATTTGCATCTAACCTGTGTTTGAAATTGATGAACTTGCGAAAGAAATCACCTAAATTTTTCTTTAATATCTATCAGCTTTCCACCATGTACTAATGCTCTTTAGCTGCTCTATTAAATGATGGCAAACATATAGAGATTTTTAAGTCATGGGATGTTAGGTAGTATTTTTGTTTGTGGTCATTACATGTATACAGGGTATTGAGTGCCCTTGCTACCACTGTTGAAAGATTCGTCCGCCCCGAAGTTACAGTCTTTGCTTTAGATCAATTTTCTAATCTTTGTAAGCTGTCTATCGTTTGGTAATGCGGTTTCGCTGCGTTATTAAATGGTGGAGAACTCATAGAGTTTTTAATGCACTGCTGGAAGATTCTTTTGTCCCGTAGTTACAGTATTTGTTAGTCATTTTGCTCTGATCTTTGTAAGCCTCCCACCATTCGGTAATGCTGTTTAGCTGGGTTACTAAATGGTGGAAAACGTACAGAGATTTTTAATTCTTCTGCTATTTAGTGGTATTTTTGTTTGTTGTCGTTGCATCTATACAGGGTATTGAGTGCCCTTGCTACCACTGTTGGAAGATTCATCCGTCCCGAAGTTGCAGTCTTTGCTTTAGATAATTTTTCTAATCTTTGTAAGCTGTCCATTGTTTGGTAATGCGGTTTCGCTGCGTTATTAAATGGTGGAGAACTTATAGAGTTTTTAATGCACTGCTGAAAGATTCTTTCTTTCCCGAAATTACAGTATTTGTTAGTCATTTTGCTCTGATCTTTGTAAGCCTTCCACCATTCGTTAATGATGTTTAGCTGCGTTACTGAATGGTGGAAAACGTACAGAGATTTTTAATTCTTCTGATAATTAGTGGTATTTTTGTTTGTTGTCATTACATCTAGACAGGGTATTTTTTTGTTGGTTACCGTTACATGTATACTGGGTATTGAGTGCCGTTGCTACCACTGCTGGAAGATTCCTCTATTCCGATGTTGCAGACGCTGTTTTCGGCCATTTTGTTGTCATTTACATACATCTTTGTAAGTCTTCCACCATGAGCAAATGTGGTTTAACCACATTGTAAAATGATGGAAAACTTATATAGATTTTAAATTCATGTGATTTTAAGAGGTCTTTTTGTTGGTTATCATTACATGTATACAGGGTATTGAGTGCCCTTGCTACCACAGCTGGAGGATTCGTCCTTCACGAAGATAAACTCCTTGTTTTAAGTCATTTTTCTCTAATCTTTGTAGGCTTTCCACCATGCGATAATCCTGTTTAGCTGCGTTATTAAATAATATGAAACTCATGCAGATTTTAAATGCATATGATCTTAAGATTTTGTTTGTTGGTTATCATTACATGTATACAGGGTATTGAGTGCCCTTGCTACCACAGCTGCAGGATTCGTCCTTCACGAAGATAAACTCCTTGTTTTAAGTCATTTTTCTCTAATCTTTGTAGGCTTTCCACCATGCG
>JAYJMH010003043.1:0-28199 GCA_036873815.1 Phacellophora camtschatica
AAATTGTTTTATTTTCTACTTTATTTGCTTGTAATTTAATTCGAGAATATTACTTGCCTTTTCAAAGCAAATTGTTTCATTTTTTGCTTTTTTTGCTTGTAATTTAATTCGAGAATATTACTTGCCTTTTCAAAGCAAATTGTTTTATTTTGTACTTTATTTGCTTGTAATTTAATTTGAGAATATTACTTGCCTTTTCAAACCAAATTGTTTTATTTTCTACTTTATTTGCTTGTAATTTAATTCGAGAATATTACTTGCCTTTTCAAAGCAAATTGTTTTATTTTCTACTTTATTTGCTTGTAATTTAATTCGAGAATATTACTTGCCTTTTCAAACCAAATTGTTTTATTTTCTACTTTATTTGCATGTAATTTTAAAATCTGCATTTTCTTTTGATGCAGAGTCACTTTTGTGCCTGTTGTAAAATCTAACAATGTGGCTATTTATGGTTACGAAGTTATTGAGTTACATATTTACAAGGGTGTTGGGAGTAACATATACGAGACAGGATTACATGAGGTATGTGTATATCCATTTACGTTGATCTGTCAGTCATCTTTTTCAAATTCAATATTTGGCTTAAAAATTAATCTAATCTTTGATATTATGTTCATTGTTAATTTCAACATTGATACCATCATCATCATAATTACGTTTTACCCCTGTTGGCAGTATCACATGACTTGGGTAGGGGGGTGTCCTATATTTCTGGGATTTCGATTTTGATAATATATTTTTGGGTCTGCAAAATGTTTCATCGAGAAATATGATTTTGAATCTAAAAATTTGAAATCTTATATTTTTCAGAAATGTTAGTAAAAATATGCATATGTTATAGGCAGCAAAATTGCATCATAACATGCGCCATACTGTTATATTTTTGGGTTTACGTTTTTGTTCTATTGTATTTTTGGTTCAGCTCAAGATTTATTTGTACTGCCCCCTGGGCGTTTTACAACCCAAAGGTCGGTAAAAATTTTGTACCAAATTTTGTAACCACAGCTGTTGTTAAGCGTTGCTGAGTAGGTCCTTGCGTATTTAATAAAATGAATCTGTATTTGTGTTTTGAATGAGTGAGTGATCGTATTTAACCCTTTCACCCCTGGAAGGGTCAGGAGGTAAAGACGTACAGAATTTTATAATAACTTAAGATATTTCAAGGAATGTTCATCTTTTGAATCAGGTTGGTTTGTAATCGCTGCCCCCTGTCAAATGAAACTTCTATAGGATTTGTCTGTTTATTTGAAATAAATCCGGGCGTGAAAGGGTTAACGTGCCTAGCCTGTAAAAGTCATGAGGTTACTGGTTTCCAGCAGGGGACACGAGTTATAGATAACCATCCCCAAACCCCAGCAAGCTGGCACCATCAATCAATCAGCAAGCTGGTACCTTCATACCATCAATAAATCAATCAAGCTTGCTCCAATCTTGCAAATTCAATCAATCGATCAGTCAATTTTATGGAATATACTCAAAGGCGTGAAATCCATTCTTTTCGATATTAAATCACATTGTTGTGCGCAAGACTTGAATCTTTTGTCTGATCTGCTCTCGCTTGATTTGTGTTCATCCTATGACTGATTTCAAGACGTTTTCTGTTTTCAAAACAGTTTTGCCTCTGATGATTTTTGTTATCTGTTTTTTTTCCCTTTGGATCAGTCCCAGAACAGAATCCTTTTTCGATGCCACTCTTAGTTTATACTTTTTTATATTCAATTGATATTTCCAACTTATTAGGTATTTATTCGCCGAGATGGAGGTGTCCATGGCCCATTGCGACCAGTTGCTATAAGAGATTTAGCATTGACAAGATACAAATTGGTAAGAATTTTAAACACAAATTGTAAAGGCAGCCAGCTACTAAGAAGATATAAAGTTAATTAATGTTTAATGAAATTCAACGCATGTAGCCTTTTAGGGCCTGTTTATGTGGAGGAAATCATCCCACCTTCCATCCCATCTGTATTTCACTTGAGTGGGAAAAAACGTTTTCCACATAAACACAAGATAAAAACTGTATAGGTTTGTATAAAAAAGCCGGATCTCACCTCGGATGGGATGATTTCGTCCATATAAACAGGCCCTTAGAAAACTTTCATGTATCATACTATATTGTGCCGGGTAGGGTTTCCAAAAAAATGTTTCACACGTTTGGAAAATTTGTATTTTGGTCATGTGAAAAAATTGGTCACATGCGCAATTAGCTACAGCTTGAAAAACCTGCACACCATAGATAGATCCGATTCCTTGCAAACAACTCGGATAAGAATTTGATTTATTCCAGCTTGTTGCCGAAAGCCTGAACTTGCGTTCGATGTTTTCTGAACATTTTCCACAAAATATGTAGATTATATTATGAATATTTGCACAAGCAATTCAAAATATTGCGCAAATGTCGAGGGAAAACAGATTGTCTAATCTACGAAATTTTGTTCATTAAAGATTTGAAGCCAAAATTGAACAAGCAGTCATATTCCATCGCCGCCAAATTGTTAAATTAATCTTTTTGGCGCCAATCATCTGAACCGCCAAAATTCTCACCACGTGATAAAAATCTCTCTATTGTTTATTTTCTATATATACAAAAGTTTTTTTTATTTCATATTGTTTTTTCGCATAATAATTCTGAAATTTATAACAACATCAAATTATTGGTATGAACAAAAATTAGAGAGTTGATGATTATTCTGATTCAGATTCTGATAACATGCATCGTAACCAGAACATGCATCGTAGCCAGGTCGTTAATAAAAATACCCGAGTTAAGCTACCACTGCAATATTTGATATTGTAAAAGTAGTAATTGGACCCATCCCTCACCATTCCAGCAAAACTATCCGCCTAAGATGGTGGATGTGAACATTTTAGGTGAGTCATTCGTTTTGATTTGGAGGTGGCATATTATACTTTTAGTGATAGATGTGAACGGTTAGCTGTCATTAACTACTATGATGGAAATTCAGATCTTCATTCGTTGATGACAAAATAAATTTTTGCACTTTTTGCTTTGGATTTTTACTAACTTTCGTATCCATCACTTTAAGCAAAATGCCCCACATCCAACGTGCGTATCAACTACCTTAGGCGCATAGGTTCTCATAACTGCCCAAAAATGCTTGCAAGATTGGTAACGAACGAAATTGTTGTGATTATTTTTAAGCAAGTGACTTCTTTTGGGTAACTCGGTATTAATATTAACATATCAATTAATTTATTACATATGAATACAATTTTAAATTTAATGTATTTATCGGTTCGTACAAGACCGTTTGGTTCTCGGTGTAAGTTAAGTTAATATCTTTTGAAGGTCCTTTCCCAACGAAGCTCTAAACTTTCTCTCGAGAAGAAGCAAAGGGAAGAAAGTAAGCGAGAAAAAAAGCAGAAAGAAATACAACGACAACATGTCAAAATCAAAAGAAGGAGATCAACCAGAATACTCAATGGAATAGAAAACAAAAATACGAAAGAAATAAAAAAAACCAGTCGATGGGACCAACAAAGAGGGAAAGAGGAAAGGAATGAAGAAAAGAAAATAGAGACCACGAGAAAAGAATGCAAAGATTTTGAAATCATAAAAATCAAAGATACAGATGAAATAGAAAGAAACACAGAATCGCAACCTGATCTGAAACTTGTAACTGAACCTGGACCGTTTATATCTAAATACAGAGTGTTAAAAACTGCAATTGGTGGCTTTTATAAGCGAAAACTATAATTTGTGTGAAAAAGGAAAGCATTTTGGAAACTTTTTGGATGGCTTTTGTAAATAAGAATCATGATATCAGACGTTTTTGGATTTTTTAAAAATATTCAGTGGATTGAAATTATCCGTCGCGGTAGATTTTTATGGACATTAAAAGACAAGAACACAATTTATTAGGCTACTTTAGAAAGAATTTACGAGCAAAATGTTGGGGAGGAAGATGTCAACTCGTGTATAGCTCGTTTATGGCAAAAATGTTTCTTATTGGGATTTTGTTTCAGTTATGATGTGCTCCAAATAGGTAATATTTTTGTTGTAGCCAGACATTACGAGGGTACCTTGATAGAGGATTGACAGTACTTTAATAGATGATTGATGAAAAGACAACATACCGGAGTGATGCCCCCACCCCTGTTATTTTTAATGTAGACCTATGTGTGGGGGTGCTGCTTCACTATTTTATATGCAAACAATTAACAAAATTATATATAAATATTATGCAAACAAAGCCTATCTTTTAACACAATACTTATATCTTAATTGCAGTATCCCCTTTCTCTACGGGACAGACGATGCCAGGATTTTAAGAACAGGGAAATTGCTTTCGAGAAAGCAGTTATTATTTTACAATTTTGAGTCCAGCCCCCATTGTCGAGTATTAAATATTTCAAGATGAGGCACGAAGTCGATTTATGTTTAAAATATTGTCATGACATTATGATGTATTTATTTCTGTTTTTGTAATTAATTCGTTCATTTTAACTTCTTTTAGATAGAAAAAAATTAAGGTTTTGTTGTAAAATTTCTACGAATTTTTTAATATTCAACATAGTAATAAAATGTACGGGAAACGGAGAAAACGATGTAGTGTTGAGTTTAAAAGGATAGTTCCTGTAATCATTATGTTATTGTTTTGTTGTGAATTTTCATTGAATAACATTTCATTATCTGTTTGTATCTTTTTAAACATTGCTAAAGTGTTGCTGTTGGTGTATCAACTAAGTATTTATTTTTTAAAACATATTTGCTCTGATGTAGGAAAAGTAGGAGGAAGCAAAACGAAACAAAGTAAACCCAGATACACTCATTTTTTTTTTAAGAACCAGATGATTTTTGCCACTCGAAATGTTCTTAAATTGTTCTTTATTTTACACAGTTGTTTCTTCTGTAATTTTTTCATAATTGACGTCGTGACTAGACTAGCTTTTTCTGCTTGCTTCAACAGTACAAAGGGAGCATTCGTGTTTAGTATCACTCATGTTTGTGCAGTTTCAGTAATTTGCATAGCAAGCAACACTCACCGAAAACAATTTCATTATACGGTATTGAATTTTTTGGAAATTTTATCAGATGATGTGGATGTTCTTGATTTGTGTTAATTTTGTTTGACAATTCGAGCCTCGATTTATTGTTATAAAATGTGTTCTTATGGAGAAAAAAGAGTGAACATTTTTAAATGAAAAAATTGTAAAAATGTCTTTTGAGAAATTATACTGAAACGAGGCTGACACGTAAAACTTGTTTTGTGGCCTAACTAAAAGTTAAAAGTATTTAGTCCTACCACTCCAGCAAGGAAAAGAAGAGCCGAAAAGTCCAAAACAAGAAACAAAATGTTGCAAGTTTAATACTGTGATGTAAGTAAAACTGTAGTTTCATTCGATAAAATAAAGCTAACTTTTATTCATTTAGAGTTTACATTTTACACAGACGAACATAAACACAACAAACAAGCTCGAATTCATTTGATTGGTTGATTGATGGACTTCGTAACGTGAAAAAATATTTGGAGCCAATAGTCTTTAAGGTAAAAAAGTATGCTTTGCGAAATTTAGATGCAGCGACCACGTCTCTCCATCATCCATGTATAATCTTAGAATTGAGGCCCTTACTTTATTTTAAAATGATCTTTATTTAAGGTTGACTATATAATTATAGAAGAGAATGAATTTTAGGAAAGAGAATGAAAAGAGCAAAAGTTTGAGGATGGATTTAGTTTTTGAAAGGCCAAAATGCATAACATAAAGTGATAAAGATAAGTCCTCTAAGTATAGCTGATGATATATGAATATACAATCCCTCCATCCGGGCATGCCAAAGTTTTATGCTGCACAATTTGTTGGTAGAAAATAGACCTAATTGTTATTCCATTGTTTTGGACTTTATTTCACGCAGAAGATCTTCAGCATAGTATTTCATAGATTAGTGTTGCATTCAACCACCATACCTATTGTATTAGGTAGAGCTTTTGATGCAAATTAAAAAAACAACAACAAATAAAAAAAAAAAAAATAGAAACAAGTATAGTATAGTAGTACCAGATTGTAAGCTACCAGTATTGGTTCATGACAATGTGTATCAAATCATTATCATGAAATCCTGAAATTATATGGACTGCTTAGAAAATAAGTATATATATATAAACACACAAGCTGGGTAAAAAATACATTGACATTGTTGGACACATAAGGTCTTATTAGATTGAACACCATATTACTCTTACACTTATTGGTTCATGACGATTTTCCTAATTGTGTATCAAGTCATTATCATGAAATTCTGAAATTATATGGACTGCTTAGAAAATAAGTATATACTGTATATATAAACACTATACTGTAGGTTAATCAGTGTATATTTAATATCCTGAAATTGTTTGGTTGCATAATGTTAGGTTTATACATTTCACAGTAGGTACTGTTAACAGTACAGTATAGTAATTTTGATTTTTGGAGAATATTTTTTGATAAGATTTAAAATTAAATTATAAAAACTATATATACATTTAATTATTTGCAGCATGTCTTGGCTCAGTGGTTTAGCAAAGGGGGCAGAGGCACTTCTTGATAAGGTGGATCAGACTGCTGCATCAGCTCTGCAAATTGAAGATGAAATTGATAATTCTAAAAAGGGAATTGAAACTTTCAGTAAGGAAAACACATCAGAAACACTTGACACTGAAAGAGAGTTCTCTTCATCATTTCATACTGACATAAAACCTCAATCAGGTGAGAATCACTTAAAGTTCTGTTGTGTGCTAATTTTTAATACTATTCAAACAGAAGTATGATGTTTTTAAGTATAGATTTTATCAGACAAATAGTGTTTGCTGACATTTATTTCGTATGCTAACTATATGTTTTATATTGTTTTCATTTGCACTTGACAGACTCTACAGACTGCCCTCAGGAAGGAAAATGTTGATAACCCTTTTCACAAACGTTTTGCTCTTCTTCTCATGAAATCTTTTATTAAACTTCAAAATTTATATAGAAGGAAGCACTTCTTACAAGTTCTTAATTGTAGAATATTTCATTTGGTTGGTATTATTGCTAGCTATTGTTAAAACTATTGTTATATGTTTGATCTTATTTAATTTACTCATGGTCAAACAAGAGCCAGAGCTCTTTAGAAATTTTGTATGATACATTATAGTTTAAATTTTATTGATTTTCTTTGTGGTTTATGTGCTGCTTGTCAGGCATCATGAAATTATTTACCCAGTAGAGCATTCTAATTATGTTCATAGAAAAATTAAATGTAATTTGAGAATAATTTTTTTTATTTGCTTTGAGTTTAGTAACAACTGAAAGTGTCAGTTCTTCAACAAAAGGCATTTCAAGGTCAGCAAGTGCAACCAATGTCAGGAAAAAAACTGATGAACAGCTGTTTGAATTCTTGAATAGTGGACCAACATCTGCTGCAACCAAAGACAAAAAACCTATGCAGCTAACATCAACACCAATAAAATCAAGAACACAAAACCCAAAGCCAACAGCCAAGTCAAATTATTCACCACCTAAAAATGAAGTTAAAGAACAAACCTCAGAAGGTAAAGGTTATCAATTATAATTTTTTATACTTTTGAATTTGGGATAAAGTTTAGAACATTCAAATTGGTATAAAGTTCACAATGCAATGAGATTTTGAAACATATATTTTCGTATAATTCATATTTTATTTATTGTAAAATAATTATTGAAAAGCCTAATTAATGTAATAATATCATTAAAACCTAGTTTACAAAACTATGAAAAGTGGTAATAGAAAATAAATATTTAAAATTCTAAGTAGACTGTTTAAACTTATTTAGAGAAATCTTCCATTGAAACCTCTTTTAAATTTTAAGTCTGTTTAGAAATTGATATTCTAATATGATTGGTTTACATCATCAATCCATAAGTAACATTGAAAACACAAACTTTATTTAGAATCAGATCATGTCCTATTTTCTCTCAAATTATGCCATCATAATTTTCTTTAGATTTGGCATCTACTGACATTGAAACTAAAAGCCATGATGAATTTGATGGAATTAAAAGTGAGGGTGTTGAAGCTGATGAATCCGAAGAAAAAAATGAAATGAAAGATGTGCCTGTTGCCTCAAATTCAATGAAAAGTGAGGCAAAGGAACGTGATGACAGAGTTTCAAATCTTCAGCTTGAAAATAGATTGCTCAAAAGTGAAATTTCTTCACTGAATGATGAATTAGCAAGTGCTCTTCGGAGAGTGAAGGAGTCAGATGAAGGTCATCAAACATTTAATTTCTAATTTTTTAAATAGTACTCAGGCATTTTTATTTGACACATGCAATCACAGGTACCCATGAAAATCACAGGTACCGGGGTTTTTAATTACACCATGCAAATCCCTGTTTTCACTATTAATTTTTCAGATTTTGTGAGCTGTTTTAGTTTAGGCTTGAATTTCTCGTATTTTTTTTTTAATTTGGTGACGTTTGTCTCAAGAAACCTGCTTTATATAACAATTATTTAATTGAAGAAATTTATTAAACTATGACTTATCATGGCGACTTATCATATCATGACTTACTATGGGGAGTCAAAGCTTGATGCTTAGCATGCTGTGACGCTAAGTTATGGACCCCTCCCCCCCCCCCAATTTTAGCATCCATCCAAATATTTCGGCCTCTAGTAGGGCCTACATTTTCTGCTTCTCGAAATTAGATCTAAAGAAGGATAAAATATGAAGAACTGGTAAAGCGAAAAGAAAGTAGAAGAATTTTTTCTTTCAACTTTTCTGTTGTAAGAAATAACATCCATGTTCCTGACCCTTCCATTGGACGCTAACCATCGGAATTTTTGAGCTGTGACTCACCTGTTAATAAAGTGTGTTTCTTCTTCTGAAAAATGTGTCTTGTTTACCCGTGCAAATAGGATTTTATTATTTGATTATTAATTATTATATCATCCATAATATAATATAATAACATGTCGTAGTAAATGTAAATTTATTGCTATAGGAGCAAATCATCTAGGTATAAAACTTGAGCATGCACAAAAGCAGATGGTTCAACAAGATCGAGCTGTTCACGGAATTGAAGAACGAGAGAGAGACCTGAATGAAGCATTAAAAGCTAAGGATTCACAGCTTGCTATTTTGAGAGTACGAATGCAAGAAGCTGATGAAAAATTTAAAAGCAGGACAGATTTAATCAACAAGCTTACAACTGAAAATGAAAGGTTGGTTGGTTTTTAGGTTGCTCATTTTATCTGATTGTTTAGATATTGTATTCTTTAAACGTATGTTTATGTTTAAGTTTCTGCTAATTTTTTGGAATTAATATTTGAACTTATTTGTTTGTGCGCCACAGTGTTGTTGTTTTATTTACAGAATAAGTAAATAAGTATGTCCATCGCAGCTGGAGGAGATCCGAAAGCTCCTCTTTCATTAGCTACTATCTTTTCAGATGGGGTGGGCGTTACTCTTATCTCTGGTCAGTTTACCTCTTACCCCCAGGTACTCATTTACCGACCTCAAAGGGATGGACGGCTGAGTTGGATATGAGTTTTGTTGTTAGAATTTCCGACAACTGGTCCTGAACCCACATTCTCGCAGAGAGTTTGGCTTCGAAACATACCGTCTCAACGCCTTAACCACGTGTTCCTAGGGTACTGTAATTACATAATAGGGTATAATAATTATATACTTTTGAGATTTTCAACTGTAAATAGAGCAAATAATATACAGTAAGGCCCCACATTTAAGAAACTGATTTTTCAGATTTAGCCCTAGTGTTTGCCAACGTTTTCTTTTGTTTTCTCGTTGTTCTTCTTACAAAATGAGCCCAGAAGTTTCTTAAATACAGGTTGCGGGGCCTTCATTGAGGCAACCGATGTGTAGCGAAAATGTATGAGTGCAAAATTGTGTTACCATGATGAGAATTTTAATGGTATTTCACATACAGAAATAGTATAATATGCAATTATACGGGATGTAGCAATGCCATTTTATATCAAGAATATTATTTAGTTAAAGTAACGACATAATTGAATGTGAATATATTACAGGACGTTTTGAATATATATTCTTGATTTTAAGGGGTCGCTATCGATTATTCTGTGTAACATTTTTATTCTTAAAATGGAGTTATTAACGAACCATACTGTTTGAAAATTCAATATTGTGCTCAAAATTAGAAACACGCATATTTATAACAAATTCATTTTTATCAGGATACTTAAAGACCATACCGATTCAAGTGGCCTTCAAAGTGTTGCTTTGGACACTTTCAAAGAAAAACTCGAAGAAAAGGAAAACGAAGTTAAGAACTTGCAAAACGAATGCATTAAAGCACAGGTATATTTATTTTAAGTGAGTCTTTCTCACGTTGGCAAAACAAACAAACATTTTGAAATTCGTAACAAAATCAAATTTTGATGAATTTTCAAACGTCCGAACTTTTTTTTGGGTCACCCGGTATATCATATTTTTCAATTTTGAAAAAAGAAAATAACTTTTCCTTGTGGTGAAATTGTGTATGAATGTTTTCTTTTTGATTAAATCTTTCAAAACAAATTTCAAAAAGAAGATATATAACTATGCGAGTATTTAAAATCTTAAAAAGTTAAAAATGACAACAATGGAAGTTTGTAGCAAAATTTTGTAAGAAGATTGATGTGAGATGCAGTAAGAACTCGCTACTAAGAGACTGACCTGTTCTTGAAATCAGCCTGTTTGGTTTGTTAATATTTTGGAAAATTAGATGAAGATGTGCTACTGATAGGCTGGGTTGGGTTACCAATAATGGGGTAGAATAATCATAGCAGCACACTGTATTATTAAAAATGATTTTGATCATTTCAATTACCTCTTTTAATCTATTTTGAAATATAACTTGTAAATTTTTGCCAAAAATCAGCCTGTAGATTCTTATAAATCGGTTTCTTAGTGGTGAGTTCTTGCTGTATTTCGATTGTGCAATTGACGATTGTGTAATTCTGTCAT
Source organism: Phacellophora camtschatica (assembly GCA_036873815.1). NCBI lineage: Eukaryota > Metazoa > Cnidaria > Scyphozoa > Semaeostomeae > Ulmaridae > Phacellophora > Phacellophora camtschatica. Next base: position 10,952 of record JAYJMH010003043.1, read on the forward strand.
TGTTTTACAAAATACCTGATTGGAATATTATAAATGATTACGCAATGTGTGTTTTTTCTTAGAGTGAAATAATGGAGTTACGTAATCGATTACAAAACGAACAAATGCAAATGGCAGAATCTGTGAAAACTCTTCAATTAAAATTTGGCGAAGAAAGAAGTGTGTAGTGTGTTTGTTTTACTTTTTGTTCATTTTTTGTTTATATTTTATAGATTGTTCACAAATTTTTAATATTGGATATACTTTCCTTCTTTTTAGGGAGGTTGTAATTTCACTATAGAGCATTTTTGGGGTTGACAAATAGTTGATGTCTTAGTATGATTAAACTCGTTTTTAGCTGAAGCATAGGCTGCAGCCAGAACTAATTTTTATGGTAAGATGTGCTGATCAAATTTGGGAAACGATATCAAGTAATTTTTTAACATTTTTCATAAAGTGATCCAAAAAACAGTAGAATAATTTAATCGAATTTGATCAACCTAAGTTTTGTTGATTGGGCTGAAGGACAAATTTGGCAGCCATTACTACTTAACCATTTTCAAACTTTTGGGAGGGGAGTGTAGCTGTAAGGCAAAACTTGTGGTGATGTTAGTTTTTTCTGTGATATCAGCGTTTAATTTTAAATTTTAGATAAAAACAAAGAGTTGGAGCATAATCTACGGTTTGCAAGGGATGCCGCTGATACAGCACAAAAAGATCTCAAGGAGTACAAAGATAAAGCAACCAGAATTTTACAAGTAAGTTTCAGATTATTCAATCAACAAAACTTCTGTCATTTTCAAAACATGAATTTACTCACAATTTGGATTGGTTTGCCATTTTGTCACAGGAGGCCAATTAAATAAATGTTTGAGCAAAACTGTGTTGCTTCTTGTGTCCGCTTCCTTGTTGAAAGGAGTATATCATTGCAGCGAATGGAGCGAGAGGAAAACGGCAGAATATATTATCAGGAGAGAAAAGAAACAAGCAACAACACAATTTTACTCAAAATCAGAGAAAATTTATTCAAATGAGCCTCTTGTGATCTCATATTTTAAATATTGTTAATAATTGTTGTTGAGTTTTAATTTCGTTGTATTGCACAAATTCAGCAATTGTTTTCAGCAATAGATATGTTAAATTATGGATTCATTTGTAGGCAAAAGAAAAATTAATTAATTCGCTGAAACAAGGAACTACCGGTTCAGATACTTCAACCATTGTATTTACTGAAATGGAAGAACTTCGACAAGAAAGAGATTTATTACGTGAAGAACTTCATCAGTTAAAGTACAAATTAGAACATCTTAAAGTTGAACTTTTTGTAAGTATTTATTAAATATTTAAATTGACCAATACAACAGTATACATAAAGTATTCAGTAAGTACAGTGAGAAACTTACTTTTAAGAAAAAAGTGGCTGATTTTTGCAAAAATTTACAAATAATTTTTGAAAATTGATTAAAATAGTTTATTTAAATGATGGAAATCATTTCAGATAATAAAAGGATTTTATTGATATTACTTTTCTATCATATTATTGGCAGCATACATCTGCCCAACTCTTTCAAACTACCCAACTCTACCAAAATATGCATTAGCCCAACTCCATCTAGCTTGCTAAAATATTAAGATACAAGACAGGCTAATTTTCAAAATCCGGTTTCTTATTGGCTAGTTCTTAATGTAGTGGTAATCATAGTTTTAAGTTGAAGATTACTTTTTTAATCAAGAAATTTAAAAAATTCGTATTAACAATTGGAATGCAAGAATTATTGTTCATGCAAGATGAATTAGTAATAAATAATTAAATGTCATTTATTTACTCTTGAGATGGGAATAGGAGGGCAGGTGAACAGATTCCTCGTTTCACAATTTGTTATGACTGTGAATAATAAATATCAAACTTTTAAGCGGGCATCTTAAAGTTGATAAACGGGCGTCTGGAATAAGGATGTTCTTGATGGACTTTTTTCAAAAAAATTAATGAACAGGGGAAGGGACGTTTTTTCCGGACTGGAGATTACTACGAAAATGCATTTTGATTTTGTGGATAGTGTGGTGGTGCTTTTTAGGTGCTTTATTTTATCATTAGCTTTTATAGACAAAATATGTGTGTCTTTGTCATGATTTTTCTTAAATTCTCAAACAGGAAGTTGAACAACAATCCCAAGCTGAATCTGAAGAAAAACAAGAAGAAATTGAAGTTCTCGAAAAATCTTTACATGAAGAAAAAGAAAAGAAACAGCATTTTGAGGAAGAATGCTCTAGAAATAAACAAGTATGTTAGTTAAGATTTCCTTTTTTATATTTGAATATAAATGATACATGAGTTTCACATTGCCACATTTTAGGTCACTAGAACCTTAATGCTTCAATGCATATATATTTTTAACCTACTGTGCACACCAACCCAGTGTTATTGTTTCGGATTGGTTATGGGTTATTGGCTGGATGTGTAAAGTTACTCCAGCACCCCACCGCACCGCATCGTATCAGTTCCTCAAACCCCTCAGTCATGTGGAAGACCACACTGCGTCATATAGGAACGTGAAACTCCTCAGGTCATCCCGGGTGAATGCCGTATACATGCTGCATCTGCATGTTAGGAACTTATGCATTCGGTATGTCTTGGACTTACAATGCTTGTCAATATAATATAAACAACACGTAACACAATTTTGCTAATTTTAATATGATAAAGAAAATTTTTTGTAAATAGTTTGGTTTATTTTAAATTTTTTGATACATCAATTCGTTATTTTCAAGAGCTTGGTTTTGCTAAAGAAGATTTACAAAAACAAATATAGCATAATAATTCGATTTAAAACTCGACCTTTGATAGGGGGGGGGGCTTATTCGAGAGGGGGGCTTTTTCAAAAGTCAAATTCCCTGAGAGCATTATCTTAAAACAAAAGCATAATTATTACCTAAAAAAGTTATCTTATATGAAAATTAACACAGGTATGGTAGTACAAAAAGAATTCTGGAAAGTTTGCAATCAATGTGTTGTCTTTCTTACTGAATCTGACAGAATATTAGAGGGGAGCTTATTCGATTTCTGTTTTGACAAAATAAAGGAAGGGGCTTATTCGAGAGGAGGGTTTATTTAAAAAATCACTTTGTAGAGGGGGCTTATTCGAGAGGGGGCTTAATCAAATTATTACGGTAATATAAATATATATAAACAACACGTAACACAATTTTGTTAATTTTAATACGATAAAGAAAATTTGTTGAAAATAGTATGGTTTATTTGAAATTTTTTGATAGATTAATTCCTTATTTTCAGGAGCTTGGTTTTGCTAAAGAAGATTTACAAAAACAAAAATCAAAATCTGCAGCGATCATTCAGGTGTGTCTTATAAAGAATATTATTTTTATTGTTAAATTACTTGATTAATTTGATATTTTTTATAAGCATATCGTGACACCATGTGCTTGATCCAAACCATGTGCTATATCCAAATCACAGATAGAATGGACAAGGAAAATGACTTGCAATCAGGCTTCTTTGACCCACTGTTCATCGAGGAAAGATTGTGTAAACTTCATGGCCAGGTTATAGTGGTTGGACAAAACATATATCTTACTGTTACTTATTGATGCGATCGGTGGCTGTTGCCATGATCTCATACATGTACTCGCTTATACTCAGAACTCTGGAAAAAAATTTGGTGGGTGAAGGAATTATTTGTAATTTGTAAGGGAATTTAATGCTTAACGCTGCTAATTTAAAATTCTTCCTCTTAATAAATTTAGAATTCCTCTTACTTCTTTTAGGAAAGAGACACGGAAATACAACGTTTAAATCATCAAGTAAGTTATCAGTTTTAAATTGAAAATTATAACTACTTTTCCAAACGTAGATAATCTTTTAATAAGAATTTAAGATAATTCATCTTCATGAATGTTTATATATGTACCTATTAAAGTGAATGACCTGAGTTAGAAGATGCGATCACACAAGCCTAAGGGTGTATTTTGTTCATCCTTCTAAAGCTAACGGATTCTGGAAGCGGCAGGCTTGGCAGAAAACAAAACCACGGTACCAAACAAATACGTATTCCAAAGTCGGCAGACTGTCAGAGGAGCTCAGTGAAATTCGAATTCAAATTCGAAGCTCGATTTAGAGCGTCAGCAAAGAATAGCAAACGACCACCCTTGCAGTAAAATTCGAATATGAAAACAAAAAAAGAAACCATTACACAACTGTTCGTTAACGACAACGACAATCTCTGTCAAGTCTGCCAAAACTTCTTCTTGTTTGAGCAGAAGGTTAACTGGAAGGTTCTTCCAAATCAAGGTTTAGCTGGAAGGTCTTCCAAATCTGCCAAGTTTACCATTTTCAGAGGACTTGACGAAAAAAATATGAATTCTAACTCTGCCATGTCTATTGAAAACGGAATTGGTACAAATAGAATACACACTAAAAATAGGCAATTGTATTTGGTGTCTTTGGTAATCTCAGCACATGCACGAACAAAGCAAAGCCAAAGAAACAATGTCATGTCTGTGAAGGTTTTTTCTTTGTCCTATTTATAGACCATACCATTTGGCTCAGATCATTCACTTTCATATTTTGGATAATTTAGATTTTGCATTTATTTGTTTTCTTTCTTTTTTTAATTTATTTAACTTACTTTTGCCAAATCTTTTTCAAACGGGTGTCATTTTTTCATCATTATGCATTTTGTTGTTTTTCAACATCTTTAAATTTGCAAATTTTATTTTCCTTCCTTTTGTTCTATTCTGAAATACGTAAAAAATCCCTTTTTACCTTTTTACTTGCCTTCTACATTTAACTTTATGGAAATTTGAAACAATTGTTTTATTTCAGTATCGTTTTTTACTGTGTTTTCTGATAATTTTCTTTTTTTAATAATCTTTATTATAGTAATCATCCCCATCATTTCGTGCTAAAAATTTCCAGCATTTTAGAACTAATTACCCCAAGTGTTATATGTTTATGAACAAGAGATAAAGATTTTCTAATTAAAATATTTTCTTCTTTTTTAAAATAATTTAGATCACATTTAAAACTAGCATGAGTCCATCACAAGAAGAACTTGAAAATAGAGTACATGCTTTGACAGATAATTTAATACAGAAGCAAACTTTTATCGAAAGACTAAGCACAGAAAAGAATTCACTTTCACTTCAGCTAGAAAGACTGGAGGTATGCATTACTTTTGTATTTTTGACAGTTTTTTGCATACGTTAACAGCCTTTGTGTGCCTTTAAACAACATAGTATTTTTACATGATTAATATCTTAATCAACGCAAATAATTTAAATGTTTTGTACACACCAACCCCGTATTCTTTCAGATATTGGTTATTGGGTGGATATCCGATGTGTATGCTTACTCCAGTACCGCGACATATCAGTTCCCCAAACCCCTTATTCATGTGGCTACGCCTCGTCCTTTGGAAACTTAAAACCCTCAGATCATACTAAAGAATGCGCAATAACAGAATTGCCCCAAATCTCATTTTCCCTGTTTTTCCCAGTTGTAACAAGCACAGCACATGCTTGATCCAGTATCTTATCACTTCCTCAAACCCCTCAGTCACGTGGAAGGCCGTGCCATGTTGTGTGAACTTGGTCATACTGGGGAATGCATGATACTTGTTGCGTCCAGGCATGGGACCAACGGCCGTAACGTCCCCTCCAAAGGACGCAGAAGTGAGCTTGTTTAGTCAATTGGCCAGAAGTTGCCCATACTGGTTTTAAGCTCATTCGACCAAGCTTAACTGTGTAGATTGCTGAGCCACTCGCTTTCCTGTGAAAATAAGCAAAACATATTCTACACACAATACAATCTTCAGCTTTTCAGGCAGCAAAATTGGCACTAGCAACTGCAGAGTTGTATATGTGTATTTTTCTCACTGTGTATATCCTTATAGTAGAAAACGTCCAAGATTTCTTAGTTTTGTTTCGTTTTCGTTGTGAGTATATTACATAAATTCTGCAGTGATGGATACTCAAGGGAATTTCTTTGGGAGATTAAGATTTCTTAGATTTTTTGAGCAGGGCAAATTAGGAGAAAGTGGTATCTGTTTTGTATGTTGTCTGTTATTGTGGAAGTGTTTCTTCACAAGTGTGGAAGTGTGGAAGTGAAGTGTAAAAACGCAATTTGATGTTTTGCGTGCAGTTTGCTGATCGTAATGTGTTTGCGTGCAGTTTGCTTTGCGTGCAGTTTGCTTTGCGTGCAGTTTTGCGTGCAGTTGCTTATCAAATAATTTGGACAGGGTTTTGATTAATTTTAGGGGTTTATTCAACTTCAAATAATTAGTTTTTAATTTCTTATAAAGACATGTATTTTGAAAAATTACATATTATTACTTATTCTAGGGCATAAATTTCAAGTTAGCGGGCAAATAGCATTAGCGCCCGCAGGTGCAAATAAACAGTTCGAAAAATAATTAATATAACTTTCGTAAGCTTCAAATGTTGAAAATTTACAATCTTTGCAGTTTAGAGACTTTACTCATTTTTTCTGGTAAAGATATTCCTGTGTCTATGCCTCCGCTTCGCCTCTTTTGTATAATTATTTGAAAACAAACATTTTTTCTTTTGGTGTTCTAGACTTTTGGCGTTATTTTTGTGTTTATTTCATCAGATACAATATCGCGATGTCCAACAAAATATTACTAAGTCAACTGCTCATTTGCGACCTAATCATCACAACGTAGATTTAGAAGAAAGTGAAGAAAGTAAGTACTTCTTGGATTATGTGTACTTATGTTTGAGTGCAGGTTTTATTTGTTAACTAAAAGTATTCGTAAACGAATGTATTTGTAAACAAAGTTAATCGAATGTATTCGTAAACTAAGGTCTCGTGCACACACCGCTCCGTTTTAATTTTGATCCTTTATTGCTGCAAAAAGCAGAGCTTGTACAGGTTCCTGTTCACACTGCTTTGTTTTCGAATGAAAACGAGCGGGAACGCCGTGCTGCTCACACTTGCTTAACATAAACGATGCTGTTTGTCTGTCCGTTTGGTTGTTAACGTTTTCACACGTACCCGTTTTTGGTGTTCACACTGCAAAAGATCCGTTTTCGAAACGATCCGTTTTCATAGCTGATTAATGTGAACGCAATACCAAAATAGGGCTAAATACGGACCAAAATGAAACGAGGTAGCATGAACAGGGCCTAAAGAATTCATAAAAAATGTGAATTCATCTTAAATGGCTTTCGTATCTGCCACTTTTTATGTGCACGTATCAGACCGTTTCTAGATTTGGTGTATATTAACATTTATGGACAAGCAACTTCAGACAAAACCGTTTTTGATAAAAATTTAAAACGCCTTCACAATTTTACCCTTTCCCAGTTCATCAAACATCGTTTACAGGAAAATGGTTATATTGCAATTTTCCCCATTTTCTTTCAAATCAACAACCCAATTTTCTTTCAATTTAACTTAAGAAGGGCACTAGTCGATTCTAATTAAGAGTATTTCGAATAAAAGCATTACGAAAATGACTTTTCGAACGTTTTTTGGAGAGGCTCAAAAATGGTCTTAAAATTAAAGTTTCTGACAAAACAGTGTTAATGTATTATTGGAAAGATCTTTGAGATTTTAAATGTTTCGTGATCAAATATTTGTTTACAGTGAATTCAGGCAGTATAGCATCGATCATGCCATCACCCGTAACACGATCACGAAGATGGAAAAGTACAGTTAACGTAATAGATAAATTCAGGTTAGTTTTCTTTCTTAATTTAATTGTACTGATTTTTTGTAAGAAGGAATTACTAACAATATCTTTTCGTGATATTTATAAGTATTGATATGTTATATATATATATATTTATATTTATAGGCTAAATCCATATATATTTAAATCAAAATTTTATTGCTTACAAATAATACTGCTACACTTTTTATGTTATATATTAGTTTGTAAAATTGTAATAATTTCCTATCGTTGTGTAATTATAGTGTCCATCAGTTGCTGAGTTTTTTAAAGATTTATTCAATTAACGTTTTGCAGCAATAGCATGAGATACATGTTGTATTCTTTATATCATCAGTTGGTTTGCTTGCATTTCAAAAAGAACTAATCATTTTACAGCAATTGTGAGCAGCTGATTGTTATTGACTAATTTTAAAATATGAACAAATTATTAGCAAGATAAAATTATAAAGTATTAAATATTTTTTGTTCTAAGTCTTTTCTTCTTTCTCGGTCGATGTTAGATCGTATTCTAGATGACACACACCATCTCAAGATACATAACAAATATTTTTTTTTGAAATACATGTTTCAAAATAGCTTTCTAAGAACGAAATGTAAAATGTTATTTGTCATATACCTCATTGTGCTCTCAATGAGGATATTTAGTTTGACTCATGATTTTATACGTTAATTTTTTATAGCATAAGACTTGGAGTGTTTTTGCGAAGGTATCCTGTTGCTCGCCTATTTATGATCGTTTATGTTGTAAGTATAACAATTTGACAATATTTCTTAAGATTTAGACTTCAATGTCATGTCCCTCACAATTCTTGAATTTTTATCACTTATTCTTTCTGCCATTGATAGCAAAATGTGTTGTTTTTGAGGGTAGCTTGCTCATTTTAGAATTTTAATGCCTTGGCAGTTTTAACTCCTGTTTATATAAGGAAAATCATCCCAGATGAAAATCATCCCACAGGCCGATTTTTGGGAGAAGATTTCAAATTAGTTTTGAAAATTGATTAGGAGAGTTAATTTAAGTGATGAAAAACATGTCAGATAACAGAGGAGTATTGCTATGGCTTTTTTATCAAATTATTGGCTGTATACATCAGCCCAACTCTATCAAACTTGCCACAATGTTAAGAAACCACAGGCCGATTTTTGGGAAAAGATTTCAAATTACAACTATCAAACTTGCCAAAATATTAAGAAACCAGACAGGCTGATTTTTAAAAACCCGTTTCTTATTAGCGGGCTCTTACCCTAATTGAAAATAGTATTTGGTAATCGCAAATAGTAAACAGTTTTTTGTATTTGAAAATAGTATACTTGAAAATAGTAATGTGCACAATTACCATGAAAGCAGATAAGCTTCTTCCAATTGCAATTTATTGAAAATTGCTTACTTGTCTCTTATAAGTTGCTTACTTCTGTTTTATCTCAGAAATAGGGTTGCTTAACGTTTGGACGAACTTCAGTTCAGTTGCTTATAAAGAAATTGCTTATAGAACAAATTTCGTGTAAATAAATACTACTAAATGGTTCGTATGGCATGGCAGTGTGACGATGGAGGAGCAAAATATAAGAAAATTGACGTCACACGTAGACTTATAAAAATACTGGAAAATTTTTTGACTTGGATTTTCTGCTTTGTAATTGTAATTTGAACTTCGAACAATGGCAATTTTGAACTTCGATAATAGAACTCTAAAAGCCTCGTTTCAACGATCCTAAAAAGTTGGGGATTTCAAGTCCAGAATTTGTGCTCTTATATTACTAGCCTACGTCACACGTTTAATTCTAGCTTCAAACTTAAGCATCTCTAGTCTTGATGAGAATATTCAAGAACTGAAAATAGCTTTAAAATATATTTTGTCAATTTAATTACTAGGTGTTCCAATTCATGAACATGTGAACACTTTATATTATAAGGCTAATTTATCTCAAAATCACAATTTTGCAATGAAATTGCCAAAATATATGTACAACATACGGATTAACAAAATTGCAAGCGCTCAACGTTATTAGAAGAAAGATAGCTTTGAGCTTTCATAGAGTATGGACGTGGATATAAAGGCATGCCCTTTTACTGTAACTAAAAATATTAAAAAACGGTGTTATCCATCCTTCCAAATCGACTTGCATACAATGGCATGCCCTAAAAATTTGTTCGTGCCTGTCTATGTTAGCAAGGAGACCGGATGTTTACTCAAGACTATTTAGCGAGACTAATCATAATCTATAGAAAAATAAAAAATTGAGAGACTTTTTATCACGTGATGAGAATTTTGGCGGTTCAGATGATTGGCGCCAAAAAGACTAAGTGAACAATTTGGCGGCGACGGAATCTGACTGCTTTTTCAATTTTGGCTTCAAATCTTTAATGAACAACATTTCGTAGATTAGATATCATGGAATGCAGCCCGAGAATTTGCACAAGCAATTCAAAATATTGCGCAAATGTCAAGGGAAAACAGATTGTCTAATCTACGAAATGTTGTTCATTAAAGGTTTGAAGCAAAAATTGAACAAGCAGTCAGATTACAACGCCGCCAGATTGTTCATAGTCTTTTTGGCGCAAATAATCTGAACCGCCAAAATTCTCACCACGGGAAAATCGATAATACACTGTAAATTAGAGTAAAGAAGTTCGAGGCAAACAAACACCAAGTATACATAATATTTGAGCACTGAAATTTTCAAACTTATGTTATTTTTAGATTTTGGCAAAAAATTGAAATCTACCATGCTATATTATACAATCTTAATCTATGTACTAACTTCTTTTCATTGTGGTATTGTGTGAATATTTAATCATTTATTGTCTTTAAACAGCCTGCTCACGTGCGGTACAATAACAGGCGAGAATCAGACAGATTAAAAAACCATAAACTGTAAAAAAGGTTCTTTGAGGTTTCTATTTTTCTTCTACATCCGAGAACGAATTTTTGAAAGTTGCAATTGGATTTTCCATTTCTGGATTCAGAAATGTAATTGTTTATTCAACTTTTTTATTCTTTTTTTGGGTTTGACCAATACAGTTCATTTTCCCGTTACAAAGACAACAACTGAGAAAGTATAAAATGCTGTTACTGCTGCATGTAACATGTGAACTGATTTCCCAATTGGTACAATTTGCGGTGATAAAATTTTCAACTGGTTGTAGGAAAAAGGACAGATTTTGTAACAATGGTAAAATTGATAAGGAAATTTCAAAGCAATTAGCCATTTAAGACGAAGCGATATGTCTCAATCAGAAAATCAAAACATGGCTGTTTGCATCTTCGAATTTTTGTTTCGTTTCTAGATATTCGATTGATTGAAGAAGATTGGATACAGTGCCGTCGAAAGCTGTTCCAGATTGTTGGGGGGGGGGATTTATTGTTCTCAGAACAATAGAGAACAAATGTTTAGTTAATCGATCGTTTTGAATAACCATTGTTCTTAAAATCATTATGGAGGCTACAGCGCCAGCCGCCAGTGCACTATCATAATTTAGGTAATAATGTGGGTTGGTTTCTTTTTTAGAATATGTCTGTGCTTATGTACTTTCCTTCCGTTAAGATTACTTTTACACCGAACCAATTTAAACTAACCTTCCATGTAATTTGAATACTTGTATTCGTACACTGGCCTACTGTAATTTCCGGACCAATCTCTGGAGCTGAAAAAAGTATTTTTAAAAAACATAACATTTCTGACATACAATTTCCGACTTTTTATAGTATTCTAAGTCATACAGTGTCTAACATATATATATTACTTCACATATTGTTCGCTTATCTATCGTATAAACATTTGTAAGGAAATGGAGGCAAAGACGAGAATTTTGCTCTCTGGCAGAGCGTAACTAAATGCTATATGAAATCTACCAAAATATCCTGCATATAAATTTAAAGACAATTTACAAATTTCAACTCTTAACAAAATACAAAAATAGCTGCAAACTCTCAGAAAAAATGGTCCATATTTTAGCTTTGCAGGCACAAGGTTTTATTGCCTCTAAGATAAATTAGATAAAAAACTAAATTGTGTGAAAAAGATTCTATTATTTTTGTATTCCTTGATAATAACATGTGCGTTTATTATTGAAAAAAAGCTGAAAATTGACCAGCCATCAGAAAGTTCTTTCGTTCTCCTCTTCCAGCAAAGTCCCATATAGCAATGAAATGGGAAAACGAATTTTGACCCCAAACGAATTTTCCTAAGCAAATTATAATTTGAGGTCAAATATTTTATAGACAAAGTATAAATCGGACCCCGTATACAATATTAGGCTGTTTTAGGAAGAAGACGCCAGATTCGATTCGAGCCGCAGAGCTGTATTGTCTTTAGCAATCAATCTCAATGGATTTGGTTAGCCTGTAAAAAGATGGAAGTCCAATGGACCCAAACACTACGCTGGAGACGCTAGGTGTTACAATGTAACACCTAAACAACGACCCAAAAAACGTAAAGTGTTAATGCTTGAATTTTGCCCTTTGCATGATGCCATTTGATAATAATGGTGATATGAACAGAGGCAAATTTTGTAACAATAGTGAAATCGACATGCCAATTTCTAAGCGATTAGCCATTGAAGACAGAGCGAATTCTCTAAAGCAGAAAATCAAAACAAACAAAGCCATGTTTTGATTTTCTACTTGAGAGAATTCGCTTTGTCTTGAATGGCTAATCGCTTCAAAATTGGCGTGTATTGTTACAAAATCTGCACTTGTTGGTGGTTGCTGGCCTTTTCTGAACAGACAAACATGCTTTTGTCACGATGTTGCAAATTATGTCCGCATCCTATTTGCTAAAACAGTCTATTATTATATACACATATATATATATATATTTATCTATCATGAGTAACTTACGCGTTGGTGGTGTCTGGAAATTTTCCAGTGCTGCAGTGCTTTCCCAAACTAATTTATTTTTGGAATTCTTAACTTGGGTTTTAACGTCAACAGTGTACCTTTGATAAGGTTTCAGATTGGTTAGTTTTTGTTTCAGTTCTTTTGTCAGATAATTCCCAACCAATATCGTTGACAGCTCTTTGACAGTAACACTGTAGTAAATATTCGACAGCTGAAAATCTCCTGCTTTTAACAGAAACCATTCTAAAGTGCAATCAGGAATGCTACCAGAAGCTAGTGGTCCTTTTGAGCATTCTACTTCCAAAGAAGTTGGCTGCTCTGGAAGGTCTAAAAATTAAAAAAATACATTCGAGTTAAACGTCAATTGACTAAAGCGCAATCAGAAAAGCTACCAGAAGCAAGTGGTACCTTTGAGCATTCTACTTCTAAAGACGTTGGCTGCTCTGGAAGGTCTAAAAATTAAAAAAGACATTCGAGTTAAACGTCAATTGACTGAAGCGCAATCAAAAATGCTACTAGAAGCAAGTGGTTCTTTTGAGCATTCCACTTCTTTGGAAGGTAGCATAATGTTAAACAAGTTTGAAGTTTGTTTTGATTGTCATAATAATAATAAATCCTGCATAGAATCTCATACCAAGATGAATTTCAACCTCTGCTTCTTTTTGTTCCTGTATACTCGTGTTGAATGCATAGGAAGCTTTGCAATAAAATTTTGTATTGCATTTAAGCTTCTTGTTAAGATTTCTTTTGTCATTTTCACAATCCAACGCGTCAATCACACTTGACGGATATGGTTTCACATACAAAATACTTTTGCTGCGGTAGAAAAGATTGCTCTGCATCACGCTGGTAATTTTAGCCCCAAGCGTCCATTTCGTCTCCTTTTTGTTGATCCATTCGACGATTGTTTCGGGCATTTGACTGTGTGAGCTGACAGAACAATTCAGGATTCCATCTCTTATTGGGCTTGCAATAACAGGCGATAATCTCCCCCCGTTTATGGTGACAGCCAATGATACATCTGCAAATAAAAAATACTTCAGTCAACGGCAATCCCTCTTTCCCTGATAAAACTGCGATTACGGAAATTTGACAAATTTTTGAGAAAATGGATTTTCTACTTCTTTCAAATTAATTTTGTAGATTACAATTTTACATAGTGAAAACAAAAACTAAATCTACAAAACAAATACAACGAACGTGATACAAACAAATGTATCAACAAAAGTTTTCTCTAAATTTGGTTATACAGGGAGACACCCATTAACGTACAGCTCCCTACAACGGACACCACCCAACAACGCCCAACAACAGACACCTTGCCACTATCCTGAATTTCCGTTATGTGGTCAAATCCCTGTTAACAAAACCTCCATTCAACGGACACCTCCCAATAACGGACAGAAGCTTTCGTCCTAAAGGTGTCCGTTATATGAATGTTTCTGTGTTAATTTGGTTTTTGATTTGATAGCAGACCTGGAATGTGTATACACAATTTAGGTTAGAGACTTATTTTTGCAAGAGATCTAACCACAATAAAATGTTTACACCAATTGTTGTCTTTACATACTTTTCACGGTCAAAGCTCTCGATACAAATTTAAATCAGTATTATAGTTTTGACAGTAATGTATGTTGAAATGTAGATATTCAGGTTGTTAAATTAAACTCAGGGGCGCAACTAATGGCGGTCCTGGGGTTTCGCACCCTTGCCTTTTCTCAAAAATCAAAACTTTGCCAAAAAGTTTGGAAGCATTTCTGTTATGATTTGGAGATTTTGCAGGCACCTTAACCAACTACGGAGGAAAACATTGCCTTTCACTTATACGGGAACCCTTGCCCTCTTAAAATCCTAGTTCTACCAATAAAAAATGAAAAATGAATAAAAAAACTGAAATATCTCCGAAGTTTAATCCCACTTACGAATGTTCTATTTTATGAACGATCGTCATGCGAAAAATTGAAAGTGTTTTTATCCCTTTCACGCCCGGGTTTATTTAGGCCAAACAATCAAATTTTCATTTCATGGAGTAGCACCACATGCAAACCAACTTTATGATAAACTAACGTTGAAATATCTTAAATCAATGTAAAGTTCTACCCGCGTTTACCTCCTGAAAATATGGCGTTTTACGTTGTTTGTCAATGGGCCATATGGCCCTTCTCGGGGTGAAAGGGTTATAATATATCTTTTAAAATGATCGTACTGGAGACAACGAAAAGTTAATGGGTGGAAATGGTTTGTGAAATTATTATGTTTGATGCAATCAACTCCAAACGAAACAAATTTCCACAAAGATCAACTCAGTCAGTTCAGTAGAAAGATCACCATCAACTTGAGTCTGACAGCACGACAGGTCACCACAGCAGTCTCTAAATTACGATCAGAAGTATACAGAATTGGGTGGTTCCACTGTGTAATAAAATTAAGCTTCAAACAAGAAGCAAAATAATGTAATAAATTTACGACATGTATAATTACAATTTAGGTTTAGAAGAGCAAGTGACAAAAAGTTATTGTTTCGATTTTTTGCTTGAGTGAATTCGCTTTGTTTTCGATGGCTATTTGCTTTGAAATTCCCTTTTCGATTTCATTTTGTTACGAAATCTGCTTTTGTTCTCCAAATTAGAAAAAAAATTTCTGTTAGCACGGTTCGTGAGTTTGAATTTTCGCAAATCTTTCTGAAAACATAATCAATGAACAATAAAGTTTTGCGCAGAGCATAATAGTCTGGTGAAATTGCCTTGAAGTAAAAAAATCAATTGAGTTATTTTAGAATTATTAGTATTTCAAAACACTCACTTACCTCTCTTCAAAGTAACTTCGATACTCTTTTTATTGGTAGCATTTGCGTAATCATACGAGGCTTGACAAGTGTATGATCTTTTGCAAACAACAACTCCTTCGTCTTTTTTTAAAAAACATGGTTGATTCAAATCCTTGTTTCTCAAATACCTCGGCTCTTGTAAATCTAATCGCCTAGACTCGCTGTATGTGAAGCCTTTAGTTGAACTGGTGACACTTGAATCTTCTGCTGCCATGTAATCACCACTAGGTGTCATCCATTTTGCCTTCATTCCAAGTTGTCCAGTAGCATTGCACCACACTTGATCTTTCTGGTTGTTACTCAAAGTTAGGTTATCTTTCGTCAACCGGATGTCTGCTACTGCCACTGCAAAACCAAACGTAAAAAATAAGATTATGATAGAAACGTTAGGGTCAAAATGGATTCAAAATATATTCACATACATTGGTATCGAAGTTAGAAATGGTCAAACTTTTAAAGAAACTATCTTTTCCAAATTTCTAATGACAAAAATGTGATGGCTTAAATTGTGTATCATTTGGTATCTTTCAAACATGGAACATTAAAGTACTGTCTTACAGATAAACAAAAATTAACAAATCACCCGATTATTACTCGTCTTTCATAAACATAAACGATAATTTCATAAACAATTGCTACATTAGTCACGTAAAAAATTATGATGTAATTCAAGTTATGATGTAATGTAATTTAAGTTTAATACCGGAGTCTCTGAGTCAAACAAATTGACAGTGAGGTTAAAAATCGATATTATACTATCATATTACACTTTAAGCAATCATCAAACACGCTGTCAATGTCAAGGTTGTTGTCTTTAATTGTCATTTCTTCGTCTAGTTTTTTTGTTTTCTTGTTCTTTGGCTGTACGTTGTCATTCATTTTATTCAATCTGTTACATTTTTACAAGTATTGCTGGTATGGCCTTCAGTTTTTCAAAGAAGTTTCTATCATAAAAAGTCGGAATTTTAACAGGGAATTAGCACTCTGAATAGAGCTTAGCACGTGCGATTTCGAAAGCACGCCTTGAAAACTTTAGGCGTGCGCGTGCCATCGCAGGCCTCAAACGTACAGGCCTGGGCAAATGTACAAGTGGCATATACCACTTTTAAATCTGTTAATTTGCTTCACATTTTTAGGGTATGATAAAAAAGATCTTAGCTCTGTTTATATTATAAATTATATAAATAGCAACTGTGTACACAAATGTCTTTTGGTGGTGATACTGTTTAATGTAAATATGTATTGTAATTATGAAAACAAATTCATAATGTAAAATACAAACTTTTGCCACAGCCATAAATTTCCATTTGTAAACATATTGTTTGCTGATTTTCTGCAAATTCTGGAACAAGTTTGAAGTACCGTACCATGACATCATTTATTGTGTGATTTGTTACGGTTTCCTGATTGTTGCTTCCAACAAAAATCTGTATTGAAATAGTAAAGATTTCAAATAGATTTGCCATCTAGTAAAAAAGCTCAAAATATAATTGCCTTGTTCTGTGAAATCATAAAAAATTTGACACCTGACTACATAAGGAACTGATTTCTGTACACAAGGAACTGTTTAATGTTATGGGGCAAATAAAGTCAAGGACAGAAAAATTCAAATGAGGGTCATTTGCAGCTACTAAGAAACAGGGGAAGGTGCCTATAGAATTAGAATGGAGCAAGGCAAAATGGGGAAAAATAGTGTCACCAGGGATAACACACAAATTCGAGATTTTCCAATTTAGGCAAGGCCTTTTTTCTTCAAAACAATGAAGGTTTTGCAGTTTCAGCAAAAGAACAGGGGAACATGAACCCCCTTAACGGGCCTTTCAAATTAAGTATCTTTTTTCGCCGTCTGTCAGAATGGAACCCGATCTCAATATCAGGCTTAATATATT
>JAYJMH010003054.1:0-28198 GCA_036873815.1 Phacellophora camtschatica
AAAAAATGATCTTGTAGATCATTTACATAAAGATTGAAAATCATTGGTCCCAGGATGGATCCCTGCGGTACACCAAAGTTAAATAAACATTAAATAAATGTATTATTATTATTCTTATTATTAAAAGAGCGAAAAAAGCACTGACGCTCTCCCCCTCCCCCCCAAATCTTGCCCAATTATTGGTTAAACACGTTACTTCTAAGAATGTGATCTTCTGTATAAAATTTGAGCCATTTTTAAGCATTTGAACATCCTAAATTAAAACGGAATTTCCTCTTCTGTCATAACGTTTCTTGAAGTTTATGCCAAAGTTAATCACAATCAATAAGCGTCGTGTTGACCCTTCTACTCCCGGAATTTGTTTTAATCAACGAGCAAATCCTATCTAATTTCCATTTTGCATGGGTACAAGAACCGAAACAACTTAATTCGAGAACCTGCGTAATGAATAGAAAACCTGCGTAATGAAAAGAAAATTCCGTCCCTAAAAATATGACATATTAAATAGCTTAGCAATAGACAATATCATCCTTGTGAAACTTGAAAGGGTTATTTAAATGTCTCAAAAATAAAACACTTCAAGCAAACAGCACGGAGATTTAGCTTCAAGATGAGTTCAGGTGCAAATACGAGGCTGGGCAGTGCCCTCTAAACTCTAAAAAGTGTTTTAGCAAAAAATAAATTTCTTCGTTAACCTTTCTATTTTCATGATGACATTTCCTCTTCTTCTCTGAGTCTACAGCTTCTTTTTCAGAAAGACAACGGAAAACAATTTATTTCATGAAATATATTTGAAAAGCACAACGTTCTGATGCCCCATGGAAACACCAGTTTGCCCAAGTTTATCCTTTCAATTTCAAATTCAATTGTTTTCCCTGTAATGTTTGAAACCGCAGCCTTCTCTTTTACAAAATTCCACCTTGTTACTCGCACTTGGAACTCGTCCTGGATTCAAACCTCCCTGAAACAGAGGCGAATTTTGCAACAATAGTGAAATTGACAAACTAGCTGCAAAGTTGCAAAGTGACTATTCCTCGAGAACAAAGCGAATCTCTCTCTTAACTGGAAAACGAAAACTAACAGTGTTGCGGAGGAGATGTTTTAGTTTTCCAGTTGAGACAGTTTCGATTTGTTCTCGAGGGATAATCACTTTGAAACCAGTGTGTCAATTTCACTATTGTTACAAAATTTGCTTCTGTTCCTCCCTGATATAAAAACAACTCACCAAGGATGAAATAACTGCAGCATTTTCCCTGTGAGTAGCTTTCTCTTCTTCAAAGCATGAATAACCTGCGTGGCAGCTTGTTGCGACAGTGTCTTCCCGATAAACGATAGAATGGGCCCCTGTTGAGCGGAAAGACTTTTCGCCACGCAATCAGCACACATGTCGATTAGTGGATGTATATCTCTTTCCAGGACAATTTGTTCTTTCTGATGAGTTGGAACTATCGGCAAGAATGAAGATAAGCAATTATGTTATTCGTGCAAATTAACGCATGCAAATTTTTTTATAAGAAACTTAGAAAGCGTTTCAGTACTGAAAATTTCTTAATTTTTCACAAATTTAATGCTGAAAGTTTTTCAAAAGGTATCCCGGGCAATAAGAGGCAAACAATGGTTTTTTGGATTTCAAAAAATATAATTTGCAGACGAAAAAATTAGTTTATATAAATATTGTGATAGTTACTTAATAAATATTGTGATACTTACCGCGTGCTGCGAACATAGCAATCCTCTTCTCGATAGCTTCTGCTATCGCATTACTCCTTTGCGGAGGAGTTTCCCAAATATTATCTTGATTTTCAACTGATGGTTCATTTGTAACGCGTCGATTTTCATTTTCATTTCCCGACGGTAACGCAGGCGGTAAAGCTGCTCTCAGAAACGAACTCTGCGAAATATCAGCTCGTTGACGCCTCTGCTCGTCAGATAAAACTTGTGAAACATTTTGATCATCATTTGGACAAAGCCGAGAACCTTCTCCCCATTCAAAAGTCGGTTCTTCGACAAAGTGGTGAACAGAACGGATATTTACTGATCCCGCACTGTATGCACGAGTTTGAGTACTATACTGTTTAGTTGTATCTTTCGTGACAATATTACTACTACCAGTCTGATTTGTATGTCTATGTTGCATGAAGACCAATGACGCATTTGGGAATAAGCCCAATGATGATAGAGATGTGTCCATGTCAACTTTTGTAAATTCTCGTCGTGGAAATGGCTGTTTAATAACGAATGCAAAGCAAATTAGAAATAAGTTATTTATTTCTGTACAAGATTTATAAAAAAACTAATTTTTCATGTATTAAAATTGAAATATATATTTATATACATGCCTTGTTCAAGTCAAAATAAGAATGAACAAAAATTATTGTGGCTATGATTTAGCTATTCTATCAAATAAAAACTCTGTAAATAATATCAATTCTATGTGAAACATATGGGTCAACCTCGGGGTTATAAAGTTCCAATCTGATTATAATGTGTAATAATCTAAAAACAGTACTGCAAAACCAAAAATACAAAACTAGAAAATAATGACGTAATGAATGAACAATGTTAAACTACAATGAAATGAAATTCAAACCTGCATTAAAATTGGGTTATCCAGCTCAATTTCAGTTTTCTCTAAACTTTCAATTCCAAATTCAAAAACGGATGACAAAAGTGCATCTTCTGGAAACTGACGAGTAACGCTCTTCCCAGATGGTAACCGAACCTGCAATAAATTTCAAAACAAATATGTCATGTTATTAAAATCAAAATTTTACCGAGTGTCCCAAAATATAAGATTAAACACGTTTTACAAGGCCTGATAAAAAGTATACTGTCTTAATACATTTAACATATTAGTAGCAGTATTGGCAAGTTAACGATTTCTTGGGTACTGAAGTATCTTCTGACCCCAGATGATTTCAGTTACGACGAACAGAAAGACTTCAAAAACGGCCCAAGAAACATGCTGGAAAACATCCAACTTCATTTTTAGCAATGCAATCTCAAATTGTGTAAAAAGGCGAGCGAAAAGTCGAGTGAAAAGTCTAGTCGTTTGGCCACCCCTTCTACACACCACAAGACTTTTGCTATACACCACAAAACTTTTGGTTGAATGTATAGTGAAAAATCTAGTGAAAAGTCTAGTCGTTTGGCCGGGGCTTTAGACATCTTTTCCATCTTTTGCGTGTTGTGATCAGTGGTTGTATTTGAGTTGTTCTCCAATCCATTTTACGGCAGCCTCGTTTCAAGAGAGAAGCTCATTTATCCCATGAAATCACTTTATTTTTAATTCGTGCAATTTGATTCGTGCGAAAAAACGCAATCCACGTCCAAATCTTTAGAAAATGCCTTTTGTTGGCAATAATTATGATGCACTATCTTGTGTTCTCAAATTTCTAAAAATAATTGTTGTAGTTTGAGCAATACTTAGGTTCAAGAAGGCAATTAATTTTCATTCTTGTTGTGATTTCACTAATGAGGTCAGTTTGCGATAATTATATTATTGATTCTTAAAAAACGATTGTTAGCACTGTTTTCAAACAGCTTGATATATGGTACGGTATTTTTCTGTTTACTTTCATACGTCAGTCTATTATGTTTGAACAAAACAAAAAGAAGCTTAGATTGTTCAAGGTCTTCATTCGTTAAATCTTTTGTCCTTGGCACCACTGTATTTGACTTTCTGTTTACTTTCATACGTCAGTCTTTTATGTTTGAACAAAACAAATTATGCTTGGCTTGTTCACAGTCTTCATCAATTGAGTCTTCTGTCCTTTGCCCCGACCCTTGACGGCCAACGTTTGACTTCTGACCGTAAGCCTTGCCTGTGCCTTTCGCTTGAGGATCAAATCATGTGACTATGATAATGATCAACTATGGCAAAGATTGACATTTAAACTGTTCTTTTTTTTACGCAGCCTCCTGTTAGCTTTTACACTCCGAATTCAAGATTTTTTAGTATATAAAGCCTGTAGCCTTCACATATTAACTGAAAACTGCACATATAAACAATTAACTGAAAACCACGAGGCTCGAGGCTAGGTTTAAGGGTCAATTATTGAAAATTTAAACATGATTTAAACTACGAAAGACTGAACATAAAAAGGGTCACACGCGGGAGGGCTGCTTTGCTAAGTACAAGTTCAACAATTTTGCAAAATTACAACCGTTCAGAAAAAAGCGATCATTTTCTTGAACACTAAAAGTATTCAAAGAGACGAGTAATGTCATTCAAGGGAATTTTTGTTTGTACGCAGGCCATGAAGAAGCACCCTTTATTTTTTCGCAATTTTCCCGCAATAGTCTCGCGGTAGATATATGATATTTTCAATATATTTTATATGCAACAAGACGAATATTGTTAGATTTTGATTAGCGTATCTGCGTCCAACAAAATATTCAGGGGGATAAGACTTGTTTGTCTAGTAAATCTTATGAATATGACATCACATGCAAGATATTTCGTTTCATGGGAATGAAATACGCTGCGTGGAACGTGAGTGAGGTAACCTGCGCGCAGAAAGTCTGCAGGCAGACTACAGTGCGGCCACAGAATAGTGGTGCGGCGTCACTGGCAGAAAACGGTTTAGGGGCAAACTGAAAGCAATTTGGCCGCTTTCCTTCAATTCCTTTTCTGTGAGAGCATATCAAAATTTCAAGGAAATATTGAATTATGATGGTATTATCTTTTTCTTCCGTCACGATGAATTGGGCTGTAATTTGTTTACCGACTCAAGACACCACAGTCACCAAGGTTTCTTCAAACAAAAACACCCTTATCGAGCATATCCCAAAAAGTGTTTTCTGATTCATCACTATAAAAAGGGGCTACTAATTTTTGCAACAGCCAATTAAGATATTAAAGATGAAACTTGCGATATGAACTTGACAACCTTTGAATGAGCGGTTTCCAAGTCTTGATTATCAACGTCATCATTTCAAAAAAAGTATAACAAATACGATTGCCTTATTATACCATAGTCAACAGTTATTTTTATATTGACTATGATTAACTAAATTAAGTAGGCCTTTAGTTCACTAGTTCAGACACACAATAAGATGTTTATTCTCCTCAGGCATTATTCGCACGTGGTTTTGTTACCATTTTATGCAGTTGCAAACTCAGTTTGGGGTGTTGTAAATTCAAATTCCTGGCGTTGTAACAATTGGCAACTAATATTCTGTCAGATTTCTTATGAGAAGAAAGGAATTTGCTTTATGTGTGTCTGGATAGCTCTTCCATTGAAGCCGCTAGAGCTTCTGTGTCTCGGTATAGAATCAGCGAGCGTGTATGTATTTATTATCAATTTGCTTACAGCTTATTTTATATATCAGCTACGCTAATCTACGCCAACTTCATCAAAAAATTATATACGAATCATACTTCTCAGAAATTTTGTAATTTTTACGGCTCTGGGACGCCCATGCACCCACATTGACTTTTTTTAGAACTATTCAAAGAAGCCTGCCGTAATTAGAATATTCCATTAGATGTATTATATGCTTGGGGACATCCATAAAATAGGTAAACACAAATTTGGCCCTTACATTCACAATAAGTCACACCTTGCACGCATAAGAACAATAGAAACATTTTACGATAACATGTGCGCTTATGTTTACCGCTCTCCTCCACAGTGCGCACGTAATGTCCCTTTAATGAATTTTTTCTCTGAAGAGAGTTTGTGTTTTTTGGCATCAAAGAAAACAAAATCAATTTTCAATGTTTGTTTTCTACCTTTTTTTCTTCGTTTACTAGATTTTCTGATCGATATGTTTTGAATTTAAAAAAGCAAACGAGCAGTGAGAAATTTAGTAATTTTATTTCTTTCGTAAAAGCATGAAAGGAAATAAACGCCCAATGGGGGGGGGGGCTAAGTCTTGTAGGCAGGTGACAGGGGTATGCCTATAATTCATCAATATTTGAAAAACTATACCCCAAAATTTGTAAGAAATAGAAATACATACCCTAAAAATTAATCATTACAGACCCTAAATAGAAAATACGCACCCTAAGATCATCATCTAATAATAGCGACAAAAATCCAATTAATTTTAAAAATGGTACCCCTAAATTTATGATTTTCCAAAAATTATACCCTAAAATTTATTCTCTGTCTGAAAAAACCAACCACCCAAATTGGCACATCCCGTACCGGTAGTTACCCCCCTGCCCCAATTCAGGTTTACTCGCGTTGTCGATTGATTAAAAGTTGTAATTTTAAGATGTGCAGTTTAATGAGCATATTAATGTTTAATGAGATTGTTTATAGTTGCAAACCGAAGAAGAGGCAGTAAACAGTTTTACCATTTCAAGTCGTGAGAAAAGAGAACGAGCTGAGAACTAGCTTGACATAACGGCAAAAAGTTATCGTTTTGAGAAATCGCTTTTGTTGACGAACCATAATGATATTGTAATGGGTATGCGCGTCATTGGTTTTCAGGAATCTCGTTAAGGAGAAAAATACAAAGCTGCGAACTGAAGCAGGAAACATTTCTTTGTAATAGCTTCCCTGATATTTGCATATGAATAGGCACAACCCGTAGCTCTGGTATAATAAGGGACACTGACTCGCAATAACAGAGAAACGAAGAATTATTGGAAGACGAAGCATTTATTTGTTAACATTTTGACGACTTCTTCCCAGAAGAATCAGATATTTGCGTATTGACAAAGATATTATTATCTGATCAAAAGCAGCAACCTGCTTTCAGCATAACGTACAAATAGTAATGGCTAGTTTTAGCGAAAAAAATACTGCCGCCGATCAGTTGCTCAGTTTTGTTTCGAACGCATCGAAAGAGCTAAAAGACATTCTTGGGAAAGTTGACGATGACGAAAGTATGGATTACAGCTCAAGTGTTTTATCGCCTGGATATAGTTTATCGTCGACGCCCATGAGGAGTCCGATTCCTAGCCCAACACCGAGTTGTATTTCTTCAGCGTCAGACCAAGAAGTGCCTTCCATGTCTCCTCGATATTTCGTTCGGAGCCCAACACGGAAAAGAAGCCGAAATACGAGCATTGACTCGACGGACGAAGTAACTGCTTTCGACTTCTCCACCAAAATCAGACGTGCCGATAGTGTTGGTGATTACGAAGAATACTATCCAAGTTGCGAACGTAAATTTCAAAAACAATATTCACATCTACGACCCCAAATTCAGTCGCAAACCTTTTCACTTCACCGCCAACCACAGATGTACTCACAGGCGGGAAATTTCCATAAAAACTCTTGCCGATTCCAAGAAAGTCCTTCTTACAATCGTCAACAACAAAAATCTCAGTTTTACCTGAACGATTACAATTGCAACCAGCATCTTCCACAACAACAAGTCTACAACACACAAAACACGAACTTTGCAACAAATTTACAAAATTACAGCAACTACACGTGCCAGCCGACTGTAGAGCAGACACCCGATTTTGCTGATTTGGTAAGTTGGATGCTCGCAGAAGACTTTCTCGACGCAGAAACTCTGACCACATTATTATCACGCTGTTAGAGACAGCAATTGATTTGCTGGCTGGATAGAATTTCTTAGAAATATATAGCTGAACCTCCTCGACAAGTATTTTTATAATACGCTAAGAATAACAGGGAGCGGCGATTATTCTTGCCGGGCGGGTTTGGGCAGAAGAGAAATTATTTTAGCAAATGAAATATTTGCTCCACCAACCCTTCATCAAGACACATTTGAAATAAGCAAATATTTGTCTTGAAGTTTAAAAATAATCTAACGAATTTCTCTTTCAGCCTCAACCTTTGCAATAAATAATTACCGCTTCCATCAAAAATGTGCTTTGCTTTGCTTTTGTGGATCTGCTGTACATTCAAAAGTGTGCTCCTTCTATTATAACATCAAATCAGGAAAAATTGAAAATTATAGAACGTAATCGTTACGTTCTAACTAAGTCTCTTTGTTGATAAGGCCTTTTTACTCTTTGCTATTAATAGCAGCTGACGTCAACAAAATAAGAACGATAAAACAAGAAATGTAAACTTTAAATTCTGAACCGATTAAAAACTTTGAGAGAAGGCGACTTTGAGAAGCTAGTTGGTCTACAAATGCAAAGAATGACACAATTTTTATGCAAATATATAGAAATATTTATCTAACAATTCAATTATTTAACAATATGACCAAGACCAAGCTTGCACACATTCCCAAAAACCGATGATAAAAAATATACATGGAATAATCAAGTAAAATTTAAAATGGAAACTTTGCAGAATATAGGCCTATATGTACGTACAAGCCTATATATACAAGCTTTATAATTTTTTATTTAAATGAATGTAAAAAGCTATGTTTTTATTCAAATTGGGATTGTGTGTTTTAAGCTGCCTTGAAAATGTAGTTTATATTTATAAATATAGTATGAGTATTGACGCAGGACGTTCGAAGTTCTTGTAATAGACTTTCTGGAATAAATTTAAGTGGTGGTGACAGTAAACCGGCTCCGGTGCACGGATCAGTACACAGTCATAAAAAGCAACTTGGTACGGAACAAAGCAATCAGTATACTAGTAACGGTACAACAACGATCAATAATGCTGGGCACTGATTGTCGACTGTGTCAATTCCACACAACGAGAGAGCAACGGAATTTCAAGGTGATGCACTAACACTTTGTTTCGTGTATACCGGTACAAAGGAGAACGTTGTCACCCCCATAGTTAAATGTTAAATTGAGACGACCATGTTGCTGAGGATAAGTGGTAGATAATGTACAAAATTAGTGCAAAAGTTCTTTATTTAACGAAAATGTTTAGAAAGAACTGTACTATTTTTTCATAAGAACATTTAGCTTCAGTTTCAGTCTGGATTTGTTCTTATTTCTGGGCTTATTGTTACAAACTTATTACCCCAAATGCCCCCAACCTTCTTAAGAACATTCTTAAAGTCTGTTTCAGGTCAAGTGCTCAACGCCTGCAGTTCTGAGAAACCAAAAAAATTTGAACCTGACATCAGCCTGGCGTTTTTCTTCTAAAGGTTGTTCTCCTAAAGTTTTTTCGAAGTTCTTCGAATTTCAATGAAAAATATTTCATGCAACTTTTTGGTTGGATAAAATTAATTAACCTTTTTTTAATTTTTATAATTGAAATATGTTCAAAACTACATGATCCCTATATTCGTACCGTCTTCCCTATATTTGTGCCATCTACTGCAGGCATGGATACAGAGCCATCTTGTTCCAACTACATAGAATCAGTATTTGGAATTTTAATAAATAATTTCTATGAAAGTAAAAGAGGAGCCACATAGTATGTTCTTTAAAAAAATGGATATAATAATGAAGTTTTAACGGTGAAACTTAAAATGGGAAAAAAAATGATTGTTGATAACTCCCATGTTACAGCTCAAAACTAAATATCATTATTAATTAATTCAGCTCACAGGTTAATCGACAATACCGCTTGTCCTCAGCAGTTGATAATAGATTTTTGAATCAAATGATTTGTATTGAGGTTTTAAACCTGCGGACACGACTTTGCTTTTTAGTGAATGATATTTTGATTAAATAGACTAGCAACTTTGCTGCTTAGAAATGTGAGAAAAATGTATGTTTGTTTCAGGAAAATCAAATCATCCTACTTTTCAAGCTATGTATTAGCTGAATCGGAGAGGTGATATGAATTTCGACCTGCGTACTACGAGCTGGAAGGTGAGACAAATTTTGATGACAAGCTGATGTACACGCATGCGTACATCTAACGTCTTCACCCCCACCTTCCAGCTTTCATCCCACCCACCTTCCAAACGTCATTCCACCTGGGTGAAATCCCACTTGTCAAAGAGTGGGTTCTTGTTCATCTTACTAATTTAATGGTACAATTTTCACGTAACAATCTAGAGCCCTGAAAGTATACTCAAATAAGGAAGTAATTTCCGTTGTGTAGGCTAGGCCTATTTGCCATATAAATTCAAGCTGAAAATACAAAAGATTCTATAGAATGGGGCTAAAAAGCTCATTGCCTGGAAGGTGGGATGACCTTCGTCAGACCCTTAAACTTTATGTGTTAGTTATGTATGGAAACGCTTGGCCCTTAAGTTAATTGTGCATGGTTGTGTGAACAAGGTTAGTCTACACAGAGTCTGTTCTACGCGAATAAATTAATTTTCTGTCCGTTGGCCAGGCAAGGCCTTACGTTTAAAATATTGAAAAAGATTCCTTTGAAAACTGTTTTTCATTTAGTCAGCTAAATAAAAACGAGATATGGTTCATTGGAAACTTTAAAAAGATGTGTATGCAAAAATGAATAACAACTTATGTTATTTCTGTATCACTGTGGTTTGTTGTTCATTTAAACACGTTCTCTTTTATGGTAACCAGTTTGTTTTGTCAGCGGTTTCACATAACTTGGAAACATTAAACTTATTATTTTGTGATCTGCATAATTTTTAAATTGTTATATATTTCGTTCTCAACGACATTTGTTAAACAATTTGAAATGATGAAATGATACACTCTCAGTGAAAATTTGTTGTCTTCATTTACATTGTTATGCTTCTGTTTGTTTTTTGTTGTGTTTTTGCCAAAATACGATACTGTAAAGCACTTAGCTTAAATTGCAACGCTTGTTAATCAAAGATGTCTAGCATTGAAAGCATGCCTAGGCTAGAGTCCTGAAACTTTCATTTTCACGATGCATTATTCAAGTGTGCATTTGTTATTTCATTGATCATTTTGCTAATCCCGACGCATGCGCAAAAATAAATTCTCAGGAGAAGCGTGATGGGAAATAGGCGTAGTTTGGGTGTGGCACATCATTTTCCTTTGTTTTCTTCAACCTAATCCTCCGTGCAACCGTGATGTTTTATTGACTGTGGTCTAGGCCTAAATTAGAAGACGGAAATATTTTTGCATAAAAGTTTAGTATAACTGTTGGGCGTGTTTTTAATTAGATTGTTTCGCAGACAGTTTTTCAAACTACACTCTCCGTGACGCATGCTATTTTATAATGCGGTTCTCTTTTGCAAGTAAATAGTTATCCTGAGTTACGTAACTACAGTTTTAACGAAGCGTTGATAATTTTTGGGAAATTGTTTTATACAATCGTTTTCAGTTCTGTACTAAATTCTGCCATTTTAATTGGTCTACATATGAACCACTGTACTTTTGTGTTGTGTGTGTTTGTGTTGCATGAGGAAGAGCACATATGCTTGTATTGCCTCGAGAATTTCTGTTCAATTGGAATGAATAACAAGAAACTAAAATTCAAAAAAAGAGTGTGACTCACTGACTAGCCTTCATTCCATGATTAGCATACTATGCAAAACGAAAACGAAGACGAACCACATAATTTGTTGTTTTTCAATCTCTGAATTGAATTGATATTGATTAAATGACGTATTGCTTACAATTGTTTAAGCGCAATTAACGAGGAATGTTAAGCATTTGAACTGCGCACTACACTCGCTCAAGATAGAAGCTTAATGGTTATGAAATAAAAATATCTATCTATATCACACACCTAGTTTAGTTTTATTTGAGATATAATTTTTCAGTGGGATGTAACAGTAAACAGCAGTAGGCACAGTAATTTCTCCAATAAATGCCCAGGGCCTTTATATTTTTTTCAGTTTTAAAAGGGGCGTTTATTGAAGAGGGGTGTTTATTGGAGAGTGGCGTTTAATAGAGATAGGGCGTTTAATAGTGAGGGGCGTTTAATAACAAAATGAAATGTACAATTTTGCCGGTGTACAAACTTTGAAATAAATACATTTAAGCGTATAGATCTCATCTGATCTTTACCATCTGTATAAACATGTTTAAAGCCTTTTTCCGAGGTTCATTGATTTAGGAAATACATCTCGGACAATATTCCAATAAACGCTCCCTCAGAAGTGCTTCTAGAGGGGGCGTTTATTGGGACAGGGGCGTTTAAAAGAGAGGGGGTTTATAACACTTATAACAAAAATTGCACGGGGCGTTTATTGAAGAGGGGCGTTTAAAAGAGAGGGAGCGTTAATTGGAGAAAATACTGTAAAGTAATTTTTTAGTTGTTTACTTCTGTAACAAAATTGGCGGGAAACGCCAGTACGAGGCTAAAATATGGCTTTCAAGTTTTTTACAACTTGGTTGTACAAGAAACAAAATAAAATGAACTTGCTCAATGTCTTTGCAGTTCTGACCTTTGAATTATTTTATTAAAGTTTGAGGCTTTTGTGTTTAAAGAAGTGTTTTTAGTTAGTGCTTTTGATTACAGCTGTTAACTAAATTTACTTCATTTCCACAATGCAACGATGGCTTGTAGCAACAGCAGCAATAATAATGATGGTAACAATGATGGTGACGGCGCGACGGATAGGCCATCACATCTGTCTTTGATGGAAAGAATCAATTTGGCGCTTGGAAAATCTAATGGAGTCAAACATGGTAATTTTTATGGATTGAAATATATATTTTTATGTCTCGAGTGTTCCAAAGAATAAAAGCGTAGTATTAGCAGAAAAAACTTGAATATAAAAAAACAATTCCAGCTTGCTTGACTTGATTGAAATGAAACGTCCAAATTGTGTGACACGGGGTAAATGAGTTACCAATAACCAACAAAAGAAGTGATTGATTCTTACTTTTGACCAATTTGACCTCAGTTTATTTTTCAGACACCTTTTATTTTAGAGAGAGCCCAGATTGAGATTGGAAACTCTGCTTGTGCCCAGGCTGATTTTTATGCTATGGTGCCCCCTATTGTTTCACAAACAAAATATCTATTGTTTGATTTGTCGTTTTATGCTGTGCACACAACACGAAAGACAATCTGGCTTTGCACACACATAGTGCACGGAAGTGCATGCATGAGCATTGTTTTATTTCTTTTGTTCTATTTTTCTTGCTGAAAACATGCACCCAGTTCTTCAGAGCAAAGATTTCAGACTGGCTGGGGTAGAGGATTTTGCATATTTGATAATAATAATAACCAATCAATTTTATTTATTTTGAAGTTCAAGTAAGATCATGTGATTTACTTATTCAACTTTTCATTACGTTCAACTTTTCTTTCTTAAATCAAACAAAAATTTGGATGGAAAGCAAGTGGTTTTTGCCGAATTAGTTATTTAAGAAAAATAAGATTGAACATTCTCAATGTTGAATTCCTTTCAGGAAGCAAGTCAACAAAGACAAATTATACTCAAGAAAGAAAATCTGAAACAGAAAGTGACAATGACAGTGATGTTGATGACAATGTTACCTTGTCAGAATGTGTGCATATTAGACGACTCTCACATTCAAAATTAGGAGGAAATGGTCTCAATTCTAAACAAGAAAACATCCCATTATATACAAATCCGACAAATAGAATACCCTCAACATCGCCTATGAGTTTGAAAAAGCAAGATTGTGAAAGTACAGCCTACTCAATGAAAAGAAATGACTTATTATCCATTTCTAATGAAATTTATGGTTCTCATGGTGACATCAACTTTCCAACTGTACTTACAAGAAAGGAGAAGTATGGTCTTGATAAAGTGTGTAATGTGTCTGGTGTCGAACAGCAGTGTACAAGTAGAACTATGCAATTAGACAATGGACTGGATCTTCAGGAAGATGTATGTTTTTAAATGCTACTTTTAATTTAAGGAACATAGACTGGCAGTGGTTTGGGCTCTTGGCTTTTTGGGCTACTTGCAGCTTTCCTAAGTCTAGAGGGAACTTAATGGGCACTATCAGCTGTATCTGAATGTCCAATTGACCCATCCCACCCTGGTTAAATTTTTTCTTGAATATTGAAAATGAAATTTTTACATGTGCATATATTTGGTATTCATTTCAACATACAGCAAATAAAGTAATGGCATCATTTTATAAAATTATTCAATTGAAGGAGAATTGAAATGAACTGAACAGAATTGAATTGAATTGAAGGAGCTAAACATCAGAGATTTCAATGACGATAAATGATAAATGAATTCTTGATTTTTCTACTAAAGTTGCTTGGTTGTTGAATGAAGGTTCTTCTTGGCACTCTCTTTAGTAATGTCTATGTTTAAGTAATGCAAAATATTTTGATTAAAATTTATTCTACCAGAGGCTGACATTTCTCACTATATTATGCTACTATATGGTATTGAAAAACAAAATTTAACAAATTAATTAATTAATTAATTAATCAATTTTAACAGGATTTGAGAGCTTCAAATTACATGTTGAAAGGAAAGACCAAAGAGCGAAGCAGTGAAGATGTTGAATCAAAAAGAAAAGCTAAGGATCTTGATAAACAATCTAAAGAAGCTACAAAATTTGAGGAGAAAAGACGTAAACTTGAGGAGAAAGAAGATAAGAAAAAGAAAAAAGAACAAGACAAGATATTGAGAAAGGTAAAATTCACTGTAAAATTTGCTTCAAAATCATGCTTTTATTTTTTTTATTTATTTTGTATTTTGTTTATTTGTAATTGACATTTTATCAAATTCTCTTTAGGCAGCTGTTATGACATCAAAAGCAGACTCAATGGACCAGTGTTTAAAGGTATGAATGATTTTTCAGAGAAAACAAAATATTTTTTTTGTTTGGCCCATCTACTGCCTTTTGCTAGACTTGAGAATGAGCTTTTTCATTTGGGGAGAACTTCCCTTCTGTTTCGATACAGTTTTACTTTTTATTTTGCATCTATACAAAATTTTTGTAAAATAAGTTCATATTTATGTCTTGTGATATATGAAATTACACAAAATTTCTGTACAGCTAGATGTTTTCATTGCTAATCATTTTTTTTGCATTGCTAATGTTTTTGTTTAGTTGGCACTCAGTTTTGAGTGAGTGCGTGAGTTTAACGTGCCTAGCCTGGTCCTTCCTCTCAATGTGACCACACCTCGTTATTCCTTTTGCCTTTGCCTGGAATTACAGAGAGTTAGCAGCTCTCCTCACACTTTCGCAGCAAGTATGACCTTTGTGGGATTCGAACCCGCGACCTTGCGGTTATGAGTCCGGCACCTTAACCACATGGCCATGCTTGTACACTCTTGGGAAATCTGAAAAGTTGCTGAGTCATAATGATTTTCAAAATAGATTCCTCCCCTTTCATCAGAGTTGCTTTTCTTGGGTGGTTCATTTCTTGAGAAAGAGTAAAGAAGCAAGCGTGTGTGAAAGCAAGGACGTCTATTTTACCGCAAAATGCCAAAATACACTCTTCATTACTTCGATACAGCAGGTAGAGCAGAATCCATTCGGGTGCTTTTCCATCATGCAAACGTGGAATTTGTAGACCGAAGATTCAAAGGAGATGAGTGGCCTGAAATAAAGAAAAATTGTAAGTACGAATTACAAGCAAAGCATGGCCTGAACTTGCTACAAGTCTCGCTCAGGAAAAAGAGTTTTCCAATTTTGCAATTTTGTCTTTTGGCGATCAAGAATTTTGTTTTTTTTTGGCGATGAAGACCAAAAGCGAGACTTGCAGCAAGTCCAAGCTTGGCCATACATGTACTTTGTACTTCTCAACTTTTGGAATCTTTTGTGGTGGAGATTTTTCAATTCTATTGTTCTTCTGGCAACAACCTGTCTGTGGTTTTTATATTGTCTATACTGATGCAAGTGCTGAGCAATCAGAATTCTTTGTCCGGAACAAGTGACAATCCTTCCTGCTGGGCTGTGATCTTCTGTGATATGCGAAGATATTTTTTGCAAAATAAAATGGTGTGGACTGATGATGCTTTGATCACGGGCTTAGAAGTAAAACCTGAATTGTATTCCCATTCGATTGTTTTCATTCCACTTCCACCTGTCTTACAATCCGCGTGTTCATTTAAAACACAAAATAGGAGAAAAATCGAAGTGGGAATATAATGTAAACTCTACTTTTCCTATAGCCCGTGCTGTGATGTTTCTGGGTACCAAATGCAGGGTCGAAAGTTATTGATTCAAATGATGCAAGTGAAGTGTGAGCATGAGCAGATATTTTCTTTTAGACTGATTCTCTTGGTTCCAGGGGTACCCCCTGGAATGTTCTCTTTATTTGATTAACTTTTCCAAGATTGACAATGTCTTTTCAAACTTGTCAATCAATGTCTTGTCATATTTGTTTCATGTAATGTCTGGAGTGTGGAGTCAAGGACGGGAAGTTGTCATTTTTGGTCTGAGCTGGTTTAATTTTAATCAGTTAATTACTCGCAAAAGTTCTGGTAGTGTTCTGGGACAAAAAAGTGATCTCATGGGGGTTGACTCTGTTTTCAATACAGTCGTATCTGTGATTAGGCTAGATATTGACTATATATTGAGATATTTTTGATTCCCGTGCGTGACAGTGTTATTGGGGAAAATTTCGTGTTTTTGTCTTTGTCTTTGTCTTGTGTTACCAGCCTCGTTTCGTAACGAAGTCGTCATTTCAAAATTTTCCTTGCATTTTCCTGCCTTCTCATTCCTGCCGTCAGTATCCCGTATGTGGTAACTCTGGCAACGACGAATTTGCCTTAATTTCCTTGAATTTTCGCACGTGATAACCAATGACAATGCAATGAAAACAATGGTTCCTATCAAACGTTGAATAACTGCGGACACCGGACAATATCGCAAATTTGAAAGGTTATAGCTCAACAAATCTAAAACTTTTGAAACTTTAGCTGAATATCGAATGCAAAAAGAAAATGACTAGATGATTAAAACTTTTATCGGAAAGCAGCCAACCTGCTCACTTCGAATTTTGCCAGCAGTTAAGCAAAAAGCGGAAAAAGCAGACTGAGACTAGCTACACGTACACCAGACCAGTCCCATGCCCTGGTCATACGTGAGCGTATTTGGCCATATTGCTCTAGCCTTTTGTCGATTTGTGGATCCAACAAAAGCAAGTGGTAACATGCTAGACTTGTTCCAAGTCTATTCCGTTTCGTTAATCAGTAAAAAATAAAAAAAATGTCAATGCGGGGAAAATACCCTGCGGTGGAAAGTTAACCAATCAAATCACTCTGTTTTTAAGTTCTGCAATTTGATTTGTGCGACAAAAAGTTGTTGCAGCTAACTTTTCTTCTTCTTGTATGATTACCAATCATTTGCCAGTCACACTCCATTAGATCCCTGTTTTTAGAGCGATAACTACGACGATTATGATAAGTCTAGTCGCTTGTTGGCGTTCAGTAAGTCAATTCAATTCAATAGCCACAAAGCGACTTGTGTAGACAGTCTAGTCGGGGGAAAGTCAAAGCCTCCAAAGAGGCCTTGTTAGGCCATGGCCTTCGGGAAGCCAAAAATATAATTTAATTTCAAAAGGATTACTTTCCAAATAGATTAACATGTGACATGAACTGTGGTGAAAACAAACATGTTTTTGACTGTCACAATGTGTCTTGGCCGTTCCCGGTATTATAATTAATGTCATTCTATTGTCTTTCAAAGCTATGATCCGTTGTTTATTACTTAATTTTTCAGCAAAACTTTTCCCATTTGGTCAGGCTCCAGTTCTTGAAGTCGATGGCGAAGCTCTTTCACAGACCGATGGAATTCTCAGATATCTTGCAAATGAATTTGGTATGCCCTTTTTCCCATACTACATTTTTATTAGTTGTATTAAATTTCATTATTTTTCAAGTAATTTCTTGACAACACAAATCAGCACAAATAAACCAATAATTTAGTGTTACAAAGAGACGAAGAACAAGGGGGTCTAATCCCGTTTTCCTGGTAAAAATATGCGAAAAAACTGTTTCCCGATTACAAATGTAAGCAAATAGTTTCAAAAATAAGGGCCTTAAAAATCCAATGTTTTAAGCTAAAATGCGATGGTGTATGGTACCTAACATTCGCAGGTCACACTTTATTTATTTGGATATATATTCAACAAACATACTAGACATCATATTCTCATATATATTCCAAGTTACACGCAACTCTTACAGGACTGAATGGAAAATCTAACTGGGAAAAAGCAAAGAATGACATGATCCTCGGAGGAGTTGGAGATATTGGAATGAAAGCTACCAATTTCTATCTGGAAAAAGATGTTGAGAAAAAGGTAAAAACTAAAATCTAACATATGATGTAATTTAAGTTATAAATAGTTATGTATATATATATATGTATATATATATGTATAATGGAAAACGTACTTTTTTGCTGAAAAGGAAAGATGCACATTTGACAATTTATGTGTATGGGGACGTGCCTCTAAACATCGATATAATTTCATTTTCTTCAAGATAAGGCATCAATTTTCGTAATTTCTCCACTTGGGTTAGGCCTTCAGGACAGTTGACAAGCTTTATTTGTTAAACTTTTCCAATAGGAACAAAACAGATTTTATGTTGTTTTTTTGGGGGAAGAGGGGGTTAACAATAATCTAAATAGTTCGTACGTACTTTGTGGATGCTGCTGTGCCTGACCAGTGATGTAGGAGACAAAGACTTAGAAAAGCAACACAGGTAAGGTTTAACACAACGTGTGCATAGTAACATAACAGAACATTTAATGTTTTCAAAGTCAAGTCACTTATGACCTTCTGCCATATCGGTCAGTCCGAAGAGAGCGTTCTCCTTCGTAACGTCTCTTACATCACATCAGATGCCACTCTACACTACCGTTTCTAGTGGTTTACATTTAACACCATTGAGATGCTCAAAACGAGAACAATACTTTTGTTATATACATTGAGAACGGAGGAGCATGTGCATCAGACGGATCAGATGCATGAGACAGAAAGAATGTTTTTGATAACATTGCTACCACCCTTTCTAGCTATAATTGATTAATTAATTCATGTTTTATTATGATTCTTAATAGGCCTTAATGGTTTGATATATATATATCTGTCATACAGGCAATACTGCAGAAAGCTTTCTTTGAAGAACAACTTCCATGTGGATTGAAAGCACTTGAAGAGAGGTTTGCACCAAAAGATGGCTTCTTTCTTGGAGATAGTGTACGTTCGTCTGTCGTTAATATAATATATAATATATGTGGGGATCATCAGAGTTTGCAGAACGACGGAATTTGAAAAAAATTCCTCGCGGATTGCGGAATTATGGCAATTTCTCGACGGAACGGCGGAATTCTCAACGGAAATTTTGGCTAAAAATGACCGAAACGGCGGATTTTAACTAAAAATTGCGCTGAACGGCGGATTTCTGCCCTCCCCCCTGATGACCCCCACATATATGATATATAATTTAAATAAATAATCAGTTGGTGGAGCGACTGCCTAGAAAGCAGAAGGCCACGAATTCAAATCTCGGCTTCGCCTTAAATTTTCAAAAAGTTTCCATTTGTCAAATTTCCTACCAAATATACTGTTAATAATTTTAGTATCAAAAATGCTTATATATATATATATAGATTTTAATCCATTTTGTCTGAAAATTAATGACTGGAAATGCAAACTTATCCCAAACTTCTCATGAAGATTGTTTGTTTTTAACTACACTTACAGTTTTATTTTTTATTACACTTGCACAGTTTTCACTTGCATTGTTGATAAAAAACGCTAAAGATTTGTTGGATTATAGCCACTAAAATAAACCTTAAAAGGCTTCCTAATGATTTCGTAGTAATTCGCTGATAGTTAATTTAACAATTAATACCTATTTAGTATTATTGGTGCCTTGTGAGCCGAGATATTTGTCGTGGAATCCAAAATTTGCTTTCACCTCATTCCGCTTTTTAAATTTTTCTATGCAATAGTATACAAAATGAAAAGTTAAATATTTAATTTCAAAACAAATTTTTGCACGCTTTCACCTTTCGGTTGAAAGAAGTAAAACGCGGAATCACTTTTGCCTGGCTGAGATCTCAGTGTTTTTTGAGATTTCACCCTTCTAACTTGACTTCTGTTGGCCTTTTAGAAAAATTTCTGTTTCCAGCGAGGTGAAACAAATTTCGAGATTCGAAGATGAATATCTAGGCACCAATAATGCTAATTAGGGTATTCAGCGTTACTATCCGTGAATCACTACGAAAACATTTGGAAACAAAGTTTTATTTTGGCAACCATAGTCCATGAAACCCTTGTTGTTTTTTTGGGGGCACCCTGGTATGCATATTCCGTACCTAGGGGGCGCCCATGTCTACATACAAGCTATATATATCTGTAGATTAAATCTAATATATATATTGGTAGAAAAACGAAGTATTAACAAAGGTCAATTAATATATCGTTACTGTTGTGTTTTCAGATTACTGTGTCAGACATTAAGTTCGCAACATTTGTCAAAATGCTTGAGGCCATGCAAGAAGGAATATTGGAGAAATTTCCGTTGCTGAAAGCTCTTTCTGACAGAGTGGCAGAATCTCCAAATATCAAGAAATACTTTGACTCCAAAAAAGCTTAAGAACGCCATGTTTAAAATACAGATTTATGCAGTCACTGCTAAACTTCGAAGTGTCCCCTGCAAAAATTATCCTGCTAAACTTCGAAGTGTCCCCTGCAACAACAAACATTCCAATATTTCTTGTGGTATTTTCCGTTCTCGGGAAGAGTGAGAAACTTATAACAATTCTGCTATTTTCCATTGCAGGTATTTTTCCAGAAATGAAGTGACAAACTAAAATGTGTAAAAATTAATTGGCGGGGGTCCTATTAAGAGCGGGGTTGGAAATATTTTCGAAAATAAATTAGCAGGGTGTGGGGACGGCAATTGGGCACCCAAGAGTACGTGCAGCGTGAAAGCAACTGTTTAAAGCGTTACTGCGCTAAATACTCTTATATCATGCGTGGTGAATACTAGAAAAACGATTGCCTCGTGAAGCGTTTTGAAATTGAAAATGAGCAGCTAAATAGTTGTTACTGAAGAGGAGAACAACATTGATTGTCAATTCTAGAGTAGTCTGGCTACACCCGTCGCTTTGGGGCTATTGAATCAAATTTCTTCCAATCAAATTGCAGAAGCTAAAAACAGAATGATTTGATTGGTTAAGTAAAACTTTTTCTTCAAACGATGCCTAGCTAAAAAATAGAGACCAGTTATTTGCGGAATTGGAATTTTCCCTGAAACGAGGCTATGTCTAAAATATGTCCAACTATGTTCTCGTATGATAATCAATGGCGGGGCTTGAAGGGACTTGCCTCTCAGTTGCAGGTGGTTAGCCTCTTTGTTATATTTAAAAAACTGAAATCCATCAAAATCATGAATTCCGATGGCTGTTGCAAGTTCTGGACTTTCTCTGCGTATCCATTTCCAAAAGTTCTCAAGAATGGAGCTATCTGTTTGAAAATCAACAATTTAACTATTTACAAATTGCTATCATTTTACTAGGTAATTCCTTTTACCCATGCGATACACGAAAACATGACCACTGGTCTTTTACCATTGTATACTTAACATTGAACTACGAACTGTGAACTGTTACTATATGGCAAGCTAACGTTACCACAATTGGAAAAACTTGATTTTTCTGACGAAACCTATATTTTCTGTTGAAAAACCAAGTTTTTTTGAACAACTTGTATTTTCTCCAGAATTACCTGTTTTCTCAGAAAAACTAAGATTTTTCCAGAAAAACCTGGTTTTTCTCAGACAGATAAACCTACTTTTTTTCAGGAGAAATGTGTCATATAGTTATATCTATATATTTATGATAATAATATCTTTTAATTATAAATATTAACGATAATAATGAGCGACGTTCCGATGTCATCTTGACATCATTTTCAAGCTAAATGAACTAAAAGACGTTGTTTGTATGTATAGAAAAATAAACAATAGAAAGATTTTTTATCACGTGATGAGAATTTTTGCGGTTCAGATGATTGGCGCCAAAAAGACTAAGTGAACAATTTTGCGGCGATGGAATCTGACAGCTTGTTCAATTTTGGCTTCAAATCTTTAATGAGCAGCATTTCGTAGATTAGACAATCTGTTTTCCCTCGACATTTGCGCAATATTTTGAATTGCTTGTGCAAATTCTCGGGCTGCATTCCATGTTGTTCTTTAATATGGCAACCGATGGCCGACGCTTTGTGATCTCAATCCTTTGGTGTAAATGTCGGCATGTATAACCGACATAATCTGCATCGTACAGATCAAACTTAAAACAGTACACAATGTAAAAATAAAATTATTCATTTAAATATAATGATAATAATAATCACCTGATGTTGTTTTTTGGAATTGATTTATTTCTAACAAACCACAAAGTAGATGGCTTCAACCACAAGACATTTACAGGTTTTCCATTTACATGCGAAATTCCGCATGGCAGTTGAGATCTGGGACAATGCTTCGCCTAAAAATAACATCATAAGCCTGAATGATATAACTTACACCTAAACAAACACCATTAGTTATTTCTGTTGTGGCTTTAGTGTCATTTCCTTTAAGCATTGGCACCAAGAAACTTAGTGCCACTGCTTCTAGAATTGACGAATATTCACCTGGGTATTTTATACTGAATACGCTACTGGATATTGATCGATCTGAGAGTTACTTCGATCTATTTTAACTATAAAATCTGAGTCGATTTCAAAGTCATTAAATTTGTTATCTGCATTACCAATTTCGATAGCTTGAAACTTGAAGGGGTGAACTGCAATTTCATTTGGCATGAACCAAACAACACATTTGGTTGTATTCATTAAAAAAAATTCTCACAACTCGTAAATATTAGTTGCACTAGCAGATACCATTGCTGACAATATAGTAACTGTTATTTGTGAAAAGATTAAAGAGAAGAGGCCCAGGAATTGATCCTTGTGGTACTCCTTGTCCTAATTTATCCCACAAGGTGTGGAGTCCTTTAACTTCATCTTTTTTGCCTGTTGAAAAATTGTTTTGTATGAGTGAGAGAGATTCTTCTTTAACTCCGTAGGCATCCAGTTTTGCAAGAAGTAGATGTTTTGGAAGGCTTTCGAAAGCTGAAGACATATCGATAATAGCACCATCTATGTTGTTTGCTAGTGCGTTTTGCCAGCCCTATAGGAGCTTGAGCAGTTGGTGTTGCAAAGAAAAGTATTTTCTGTATGCACATGAATACTTAGAGAATTTTCTTCAAGAAGTGAAGAACTTTGCAAACGTGTAGACACTTTGTCTTGAATGGCTAATCGCTTTCAAATTGGGTGTCAATTCCTCTATTGTTGAAAAATTTGCCCTTGTTAGGTAAAGGAATATAATAGTTAAATATTGGGTAAAGGGATAATGATAGTTGAATATTTAATCCAAGAGTTTAAAGGGGATAATAATAGTTGAATATTTAATCCAAGAGTTTAAAGGGGATAATGATAGTTGAATATTTAATCCAAGAGTCTAAAGGGGATAATAATAGTTGAATATTTAATCCAAGAGTTTAACTACCATCCATCGGCAAGAGTGAATTTGAGTAGATTGGCCATTCGTAGTACAAAACTCTTTCATCCCAGAAAGAGCAGAATATAAATTTAACTTGTAATCGTCAACATGTATCTAAAAAGAAAAAAATATTTTATATTTCAGTTCATAATATTTCATAACAAAATTGTACTTATTTTATTAAATTCGTATTTCTGAATTTTGAATTAATTGAAAGCACTCAAATGTGTGGAATCTGTTCACAATTGCTTCATGCTAAATTTAGGGAATAAACACAAGACTTTACAATTTTAATTTTCAATTTTCAGCTGTAATATCTATATACAAAATTTACTAAATAACAATAACGTTGATGTAAGAAACTTCAATTTCAAATTTGATACCAAGTTTTTTTAAATCTGCCAAAATATCCCTGAGATATACTACGATGAAGCACCACAATTTCACACGATTAAGTAAAGTCAGTCCTTTTGACAATCATATTTTTGCTTACCCTATTATCTTGCGTATAAACACACCCTAGATAAAGGCCCATGGGCTGACATCCGGATGGTTCTCACACAACTGTTTTTACAAAAAACTATTTCATAAGAAACCAATACTGAGATTTCTTGGAAATTACAATAGATTCTATTGTACAATTGTTTTTATAACAATATAAAACAATAGAAAAAGTTAAGATACTCTAGTACTTGGGTTTTTTTTTTATTTTATTATAAAAATAATTAATATGACGAAAGCCAACGTTTATGGAATTCTTAAAGCCAATATGTAGTATTTTTAGCAGATTACAGCAGCATAAATCCTCTATTTTTGATTCCATTGAGTATTACTCAGTGATTATTGGGTGGATTTTGGCAAACGAGGTATCAAATTATAAATCAAAGCCTCCCATATCAAATTCAAGTAAAAACAAGAATTATCACAACCAAAGCTCCACCACAGCAGCTTTGCCACGTGGGGAAACTTTTTTGAGCTACCCAGTATAGTTCATAAATACCTTTGTTTTAAAAGTAATGGCTATCTCTTTCAGAATATACTCGTAGCCATATTTTGCACTGCATTCGATGAAAACAACAAAGTGATCTCCTTTTGCAATCCAGCTGTGAACGAAAACAAAATACACGCGCTAAGTAAACAAGGAACAAAATCATTAAAAAAAACAAGAAAAGGAAACGAAAACAATGCAGTTTTTGCAAAGATTTTGGGATTAAACTTTTACACGATGAAGCAC
The DNA here is from genome assembly GCA_036873815.1 of Phacellophora camtschatica. Taxonomy (NCBI): domain Eukaryota; kingdom Metazoa; phylum Cnidaria; class Scyphozoa; order Semaeostomeae; family Ulmaridae; genus Phacellophora; species Phacellophora camtschatica. Next base: position 24,446 of record JAYJMH010003054.1, read on the forward strand.
CACAATTTCACACGATGAGCACAATTAAGTAAAGTCAGTCCTTTTGACAATCATATTTTTGCTTACCCTATTATCTCGCGTATAAACCCACCCTAGATAAAGGCCCATGGGCTGACATCCGGATGGTTCTCACTCGCAAACTATGTTACATGGACGGGAGAGCAGGGTACAGACAAAGTAAAAATGCTGCTGAAGTTAACATAACAGGTAGCATAGAATGGTTTTGATGATTTCATTTTTGCCTGACGACGATGTAAGAGGCTCCCATTTAATGTTTCATACCTCGTTTGCTAACAACTACTACGTAACTCCTGAGCTATAGTTTAAGAACAACCACCATTTATGGTTTTCTTGGAAATTACAATAGATTCTATTGTTCAATTGTTTTTATAACAATATAAAACAATAGAAAAATTAAGATACTCCAGTACTGGGGTTTTTTTTTATTTTATTATAAAAATAATTAATATGACAAAAGCCAACGTTTATGGAATTCTTAAAGCCAATATGTACCATTTTCAGCAGATTTCAGCAGAAAAAACCGTTATTTTTGGTATTATTAGGTATAACTCAGTGATTATTGGGTAGATTTTGGCAAACAATGTATCAGGGTATTAAAAGATAGAAAGATTTTCTATCAAAATTAAGCAAAAATAAAATTATCAACATTAAAGCTCTTCCAAAGCAGCTTCACAGACGTGGAACATTTTTGGGACACCCGGTATGATAGAACGTATTAAAATACTTCTAGTCTTAGGCCCAGGTCAAACGGCGTATTTTACATGTGTTGAATGTAAGCCTTAGGCATTATACCTGAATATGAAATTTGCATGTGTAATCTCCCTGATAAAGTTTCTTTATCAAGTGATTTGCATAGAAGCTCTGATAACTCAGGGGGTAATGAGAAACACAAACCTTTTAATCATTGCAACCATTGTGTCTTTGGTATCTTCCTAGAAAAAGATACACTAAAAGTATGAAAGTGTTCCCCATTAAGACAAGCCTTGTGATATGAGGCACTCAAGGTGCTTCTCAAGCAAACGCCATCACCTCCACAAAATAACGGCTTTGTAAGCATTACATCAAAAACACTGAAAGATGACTGAAGTTCTCCTTTTTTGGTTTCATTGAGAATAGCACTGTGATTATTAAGTTGAAAGCTCGCGAATTAAGGCAATTTTAATTCCCTTTTTTATGCAGGTAAATTTGGTCGCAGATGACTGGGTGATATCTCATTTTATGCACAATCTAAGATTTTCCGCCTCGCGGATTTCAAGCCACAGTTCTGCAAACGGGGATGGTTTTGTTGGATCACACGGTATTTTTGGTTTCATTGAGAATAACTAAGTGGTTAGTGGGTAGATTTTGGCAAACAATGTTTCAACCTAAAAAATTGAATCTTCTTAAAATAAAACGATAAAGAAAAAAGCTCCTCCACGTCAGCTTTGCAAACGTGAGGACATCTTTTGGCCCACCCTGTATGATAAAATAATTAACATGTGAGTAAGTAAAAAATACTAACCCTGTGTGGAAGATCAATCACTGATGGTGTGCAAAATGTTGTATCGATATATAGACCTGTAATCTTTTTGACACTGAAATTAATAACATTTTACATAAATCAAAATCGAACTGTTAACAGGAATTCTCATTTTAATTATATATGAATCTCATGATGAGAATCATGATGAGTCACTTAATTTTCAAGAACAAATACAAGCCAACACGAACAAACTTTTAGCACCTAACCTAACATTTTATCAACAATGTTTTAGTAACTCTCATATTTATAAAGAGTGTTAATTTAAATTTCCTTCAATGCAACAAAATGTTTCAGAAAATATAAAAAACAACTTGCCTATCATTAGAAGTTAAGCACGCAACTCTTTTTATGTCTCCTTTTTTGAGTCTGAAGTCCCCTGTAAATGTCCAATTGATAAATTTAATAAAACACAATTAATAAAAACGTCAGAAAACTGTATAAACATACATCTGTTTCTATTGATAATTAACACATTTATTTAAATCTCTGTAAGCAAACACCTCCATGAAGTGGACACTTCGTTTCATACATACACCGCTTCAATGCCCAGAACAACCAATTTGAAAAAATTATTTCGGCCCCAGTAGTGTCCGATTTAGAAAGAGAATCTTCAAATGAAAAGAATAATAAATACTTTTTAAAACAAGGACATGCTTCTTACCTGTGTAAAGAACAGCTCCATTTGAGCCTTCAAACAGAAACCTAAAAAAACCATTTGCTTGATAAACAACTCCTTAATTAAATCTAAATGTTTGAAAGCATATTCAATCAATTGCTTTGCTTTGATTTAAAATCATGAAGAAAATCTGGGGATTTAAAATTCAGTTACAATTTCAACATACTGCACCATAGCTACAAGCTACTACAATTATGATAATATTTAAAGTAATGTCACGAAATTTAGGGCATGTGGATGTAGGACGTATGGAATGGGGAAAATGTAGACAGGTGGAATGAGAGAATCGAAGTGGGAATATAACAGAAATCATAAAGAAATCAAAACACAAAATGTAAGGCAAGTGAAGTGAGAGAAATCGAAATGGGAATACAATTTTAGTTTTCCTAGAACCCGTAGTAATATGTGACAACATAAATGTTTATAAAAAACGACAGAATCTCACATGACAGAGCCCACACAATGGCCAGCAGATATCAGTGTCAACACCAAATGCATTTTTCCATCCTATGGGCAAAACATTTTAAAACATGATAAAGTTAATTTTACTAAATGTGGCCAAATGCCAGTGAATGATTGAAGATTAGAATTAGTTTGATAAAAAATAATATATACTGTAACAATGACACTATAAATTTCCATTAAATGTTTGCTGGTGCATACCTTGGTGATAAAACAATTGAGATCAAAGTTAAATGTATTTTGGATAGACAGACAGCCAATTCACTTGTGCACATGTTGACATGCTCCCTGTGGTATTGTTATTGTGAGTTGCGTTTGTCTTGTAATTTTTTAGAATGGATATAAAAAAATAAATAAAAATAAGACTGCACATGAAAATTCATTTGGCTAAAATTCGTCATGATATTCTGCAGCTACAAGCAATTTTGCTGTGATCAGTGAAAAGAAAGCTAACTATATATCAGCTACTCTTTACTCCATGAACAAAACACTAACACAATTAATTTTAATAATTAAATTTAAAATAAGTTAACTTCAACAGAGGAGTGTGCATGGAAATTTAATAGAAAATTTGATCATAATCCAGGAAAGTTATCTTGTCTTTTTTATATATCTTTCAGGACAGTTATCTTCCAAAGTTGTAATTTCTTCAATCTTTATGTTGCACTAAAGTTGGCATCTTCAGGACATGAATAATAATATCCCACAAGATAGATTATCGTCTCACATTTATTCAAGGATCTAATCTTACCTGTATGCTTTTTTCTTTCAAACTTTAGTGGGATTAATATTTATTTTCTCTTTTACTCCTGCTCCTGCCATCACAGAATTAAGGTCATTTCGATCATTTTGATGTTATCCCTGCCATTCTAGTTAGGGGTATTGTGATGTTTTAAAAAATCTGCATGTATCTGTATCTGTATGTTTTTATCAATCCACCTTTTCAAGTTAAGGCCGCTATTATGGAAATTAGTCAAATTTTAGAGATATTACGCTTTTGATTCTTGAATTGGATTCTGCCATCAAAACTTAGTTTAATAACAAATTTCAACATTTCTACGTGAATTATTGT
>JAYJMH010003065.1:0-28174 GCA_036873815.1 Phacellophora camtschatica
GTCCCCTGCTGGAAACAAGTCATCTCGAGACTTTCGCGGGCTAGGCACGTTAAATACGATAACTCAACTCAACTCAACTCAACTCTGAAGACGCATAGTTGCTCTGGGGAACAATTGGGAGCAATTAAATTAAAGGTCGAAGAACAGATAGAATTTCATTTGACCTGAACACGTTATACAAAATGAAGTCCATTTAAAAAGATAATACACAACCCACAGGGAGCAAAGCTTTTCAACCACATTAATGCTGCCAGTTGTCAAGACACAATATTCCTTTTACCATTAGGATCGCAGGGCAAAGACAGGATGATTCAGAAACTTAAAATCAAAGTTTTATTCTATAAAACAAATTTTCATTCGCAAAACAAAGAAAGAAAATGAAGGCGAATCATTCTACCTCCTTAAACATACCCATAATTTTTTTTTAATTAAAAAAAATGTTTGAGCTGCACAGAATTCAAAATTCAGCATTGATGAGCAGGCTTACCATAATTCCCCTCAACAATGCTTGTGACGTATTTTTCCATTACTTGATACAAAAGAAGTCCATCATCTCGATACGGGTAATCACCAATAGTTTCAGCGTCAAGAACCTATCAAAAAGACACCGAACAAATTTTATATACAGACATAATAGACAGAGATTTGTTTTCATATCGTTTTTAAAACAAGCAATGTGTTAGTTATTTCTCATTTATAAACTCAAACAAAAATAATTTTATTTACTTATCAATACAACGTTTTTAATACAACGTTTAGAGTAAGATATGCTACAAAGCTAAGATAAAATTATAATATATCTTATATGTACAGTGAGGTCAGTCTAGTAATTTTGAACAATATCGAGCTCATGCACCTTTAACTTCCAAATGAGGAGACTATGTTCAACATATCTGGTCACTTTGATATCTCCTGGGATAACTAACTTTATTTATACACCATAAGAAAACCTCTGCTGTTTTTCTGCGAGTAAACCTTACATTGATTTAATACATAATAAGAGAAAAACTCAATTTGCATCCAAGTAAAACTTTATATGTATATATATATATATTTTTTCCACATTTGACATGTACTTTTCCGAGGCACGTTTTCGAATGTGGAAAGAAACATTGTTGTCTAAAAAGACAATTTTTCAAAATTTACGTTTTTATGAGTTTAAGGGATTCAAAATCTCTTTTGTTCTACGAGGAAAAACTATTTAAAGATGGACACGCGATTTTAAATTCATAACTTTTATATTACGTCACTAATCACCATGTCAATACGCTTAATAGCAATTTCCGTTTGAAAGCTTTATAACTCCGTACTTAGTTTCAAAATTTACACTCTGATCAGGATTTCAATCCGAAAGGCCTAAGTATGTAAAACTTGTGTATCTTTTTGTCATTCGAACCTCTAAATAAAAATATCACAAACAATCGTTGGTAACACCAAAAATAATCAGAGTATCTAGAATACGACAATGAAACTTGTTGTATATCTTGAATAAATTGATTCTCTACGAAACATTACGTTGTGAATATCCTGGTTTGAATGGCAGATATAACTCATGACTAAACAGAAGAAAACATAATGTTAAAAAGAAGCCATAACATACTTTGTTCTCTTCCATGTATTTTGGGAAACAGCCATGAAGATCTAAACGCCAGTCTTTCAAACTAAGAAAGAAAGATGGAGGTATAAGAAAACTAAACAATTAAAAATATTTCAATGCTATTTTCAAGCTTCACTTTTGTGGGTGATAGGGTCAACAAATTTTAAAGACCATTGCTATTTACAGCCTGACTTTGGTCTTTTTTGGTCTGACCGGTCTGTAGCCGACTGTTTGCTGAGTAACTGGCTCTCTGCTAATATTACTAGAACTCAGCTCATTCTGGGGTGGTAAAAAGTTCCCAAGGTAAACGGTAAATAGTTCCCAACAGTTTGTAGCTGACTGTTTGTTGAGTAACTGGCTCTCTAATAGTATTGCTAGAACTCAGCTCATTCTGTATTGGTAAGCAGTTCCCAAGGGGCCTCTAATAGCAGTGAATGCCGATTCGGCTCTTCGAGTTGGGTAATAGACAGCTGGCATCTTCAAAGCACATGCGTTCTGCATAAAAATTTCAGCAGCATACCTTTCTGACAAGGTAAATTCAAAATGGAACAAATACATTTTTGAAAAAGCATCGCATATTCAATAATGCTAACCCTCATTAATAGCACTTACTATCTCGAAATAAGTTCAGTCATTCCCCGTACACCAATATTCGTCGCGTAATCAATCCATCCACCAGGAGCTGTCAAAAAGTGCATTTCAAAACTAAAAGGTAAAAAAGAGAACTACAGTGAAAAGAACTTCTTTCAAATACCTTCAGGATGAAATGCTCAAAAAAAATTTCTGAAAATACTGAAACCTTCAATAAGAACCTCTAGTGGGAAAATCTAAGAAGTTACAAAGTTAAATTAATATTTTAACATATGCTCATAAATGACGATACGTAGGTTTAAAATCAACCCTACGTAGGTGTGTAATTGACCATACACAGGTTTATAATTAACAACACTTGGATTTTTAATTTACTATACATGGGTGTATAATTAACCACATATATTTATAATTTACCATACATAGGATGTAATCTACCATTCATAGGTACATAATTAACCATACATTGGTTTATAAATGACCATATAAATGAATTATTAAAATATGGTAATTTTCAGAGATTTAAAATTCTAATAATTTTCATAAAATTAGGCCTAATTTTGATAAATGTAAAATTTTTTTAGTAGATGTGAAATGTTAAGAATAATTAGAAACCTTCGATAATCATTTAACTTGGAAGTTAGAAGCCTTTCCAAAGCATGTGTAATATTTAATTTACTTACTTGTTGACCGAAATAACGTATTTGAGATACGGGCCAAGCAGTCGAAAAATAGGATGCGAAGGTGATAGTTGGCGGTGGACGGAAATAGCAACCATTTCCAAAATCATATGTGTACCAGCTGAAAACATGTATAGTTGAATAAATAATTTACTATGAATAATTTATCCACATAAATGAGAGTAGCAACATGCAAACTTTTATTGCAAAAAAAGAATATCGCGTGACCTTCGTAACCATCTGAAATGAAGGAAATAAACAAAGACTGGATTCGGAAAGTTACAGTATGAATCAAAACCAGGTCACTCACGATAATATAATCAAACTTTGATAATTTTTTAAACGTTAAAACATTTTTGACTTGCCTAGCAAAAAAAAAACGCATCGTTATAAAATGAACTTAATATTAAAAAGTAGTCTATTATAGTATGAGGATAAACATGATGATCCTTTACCAATATGTAAACAGGTTCGTTGGAAAATGGCATCAGCACAATTGAACCACATCTTAGCACAAAGCCATGTATATTCTGGATCAGTTGGAAAGAAAACCTGAAGGAAAAGTTTAGAAATTAAAATTAAATATACTCTGTAAACGAAAATGTTTTGTTTTGTTTTTTGTTTTGTTTGTTTTGTTTTGTTTTGTTTTGTTTTGTTTTGTTTTGTTTTGTTTTGTTTTGTTTTGTTTTGTTTTGTTTTGTTTTGTTGTGTTTTGTTTTGTTTTGTTTTGTTTTGTTTTTTTCTTAATTTCTAACATTATGAAATGACGGCAACTTGCAATAACGTGATTTACTTAGTTATCATGACAAATTATACCATGCATTAAAACCAGGTCGCTTTTTTAAACCGGCAAAATTACATTGTTTTTAATATGCTGGTGACGTATTTGACATTGCTACAATTAATTTAGCCCTTCTTGTACATGGTAACGTAAAAATAAGCTTGATTGGTAACGCATTCGAATTTTGGTATTTTTCAAACGTCGAAACTCTTTTTTGGGTTACCGAGTACTTTGTACCAAAGAAAGTTACGACAGTAAATTTCATTTCAGATGATTTTTTAGAATAAAGTAAAATTTTTCCATGGTAGAACGCAATAAAAACGCATGGGTGATAAGAAACAAAATATAAAATCCAAATAATAAAACACGATTCCTAAAGCCCGTGGTCATATTGTTGGCTCTGCTCTTTAAAACTTACCGGGTTACTTTCTGATTTCTCTTGGTAAAGTTGTATTGCTATTGGCAGCAAATTGCCCTCCTTGTTTTTATAAAACAATGCAATAGGTGATGGTATCTGGAAAAATATGAGATAAAAAATTGGCTAAGGTCCTATTTACAAGGTGGTAGGGTAGGGTTACCCCCACCCCATCACCATATTTAATTACCTGTCTCTAAGGGTTGAATTTTTACACGAAATTTATGGTCGTATTTGAACAAAAGTAGTTGACACTAACCTTGTTATTGTTCTGAACGTCGGTCAATCCGTCGAGTATTTTGTGATTCACAATAAATATTTTATTCGTTTGAAAAGTATCATTCAATGTGCTTCCTTCAAGGAACGGCTCAAGGTCGCTGCTAGACGCAGCAAAACTGAAAAAAATAGAATTGCGAAGTCATTCTAAAAGCCAAGTGGAAAGGTAATTCTAATGTTGAGAATCAAGACGATGAGAACCAAGATGAGCCACCCTATTTTTAAAACAGATACCGACCAAAAAGTACGTTCCCTGCGAAACTCAGTGGCTGGTGTACAAAAACGTCTTCCGAGTCTCATACAGTCTGCAGGTTACAAGATCAAGCTTCTCATCTATTTAATTAATCATTCAAATTAAAGTTTTTATACCGAAAAGCTTCGAATTAACGCCACCGTCTGTTAACACCTCTTCCAATAAACGCCTCCCCCAAATAGACATAAACTAACAAACTAATTAACTAAGAAATCAATTAAAAACATGTTTGAGGTTAGTTTGAGTTCATTTTCAACTGCATTTGTTTGAAAATCAACTAGAGAGTCCCAACGCTCATGGAAAAGTGTGAGAACAAAATGTATCTGGCAAAAATCAACATAGAATTACCTATCCTAGGTATCAAAGCCCAAAATGAAGATGCCCATTATAATTTTTGTTCATTTAATTTTTTGGGCCTCTGGTACCAGGGTAAGAATTACTCAAATAAATCTGAAATTGCTCAATTTGTGATAATCGACTCTATATAAGTGAATAAAAATTTTTATGCACACAAAATTGTAAAGAATCTTAAAATAAATTGAAGAAATTGACTCCGATCCGCATCATTGACTTGAGTGGGAATTTGATTTCAAATGCCCAATACACAACAGGTAGTGGAGCAAAAAGCGTCTATTTTGCAAATTGCAGGTTCGAAATTGAGCATTAAAAATTCAGGACTGTTGACAGTAGAAATTAAAATTTCTAGATAACATCAACGAAACAAACAAGGATTAATTTTATGATTTAACCATGGATCGGAGGAAAATTTATTTTGTTGTAAAGTACATTTTATATATCTATGCATGTTTTATTTGCCTGGCATCTCTTCCTTCTTCCAGCAGGTTGGCTTTAAGGCCTAAAAATCTCTCATTTCAAATTTACCATGGGTTTATTTTCCTGACAAGTGCCATTTTTGTGAGAATGATGGCGCTTGTCAAGGAAATAAACTCAGGGTGAAATTAGAGATTTTTTAGGCCTTAAACCTTCAACCTGCTGGAAGAAGAAAGGGATGACAGACAAATGTAACATGCACAGGTGCATACAATATATTTTACAACAAATAAACTATTCCTCCGACCTATTATTTAAATAAACAAGAACACAATTTTTTACAGGAATCACCTTTCAAATGAACTTGAGATTAATTAAAAAGAAAATAACATGAAAAATTGTATCTTTCAACACAACGTAGTTTTGTTCACTAATTCCAAATCTATTTTTGTTGAAATAGACTCAAAAACATGAAACCAAAGAACGGGAAGTAAAAATAAAACTTCTTGTTATCACAACCAGTAGCAAGTAGCAAAAAAGGTGAGAAACCTTGAGCTCCATATTGATTAAAACATTTGCTAACTCTAGTTTCAGTTTCAAGTTAAGTTTCTTCACATAAACACGTGTACCACACAGCAACTGCTCACAATTAAGAAACCAGTATTTAAAAAATTCAGGTCAAAAAACATTTAGAAAACCTTAAAACTCGTTCCAGAAAAGCTGCACATATTTTGTCGAAAAGAACAGTAAAATGTGTAGCTAAGAAATACTTGAAGCCAAGTTGAAAATTTTAGTTTCTTAACAGCAGAAATTTACTGTCTTATAATTAAAGTATTGTTAACATTAAAAGTTGCAAAATGGCAATCTTATTGTAAGAGTATTGACATCCCCAAAGACGGCATATTTAAGTAACAAAAGATGTTTGATAATTTGCATAACTATTAAAACAAAAAGCAGACTCGTCTTGCTAAAAAGTAGAAACACTAGTTGCAAATTTGACACGATAAAACCCCACAAATTGAAGTTTGATGCTACGAAGTAAAGAATACGTTTCCCCCATGCCATGTCCTCTGCTCCCAGTATCCGTGTGTGGCTCTGGTACACTTCAATCCCTTACAATTCGTAAACTTACTTTTCAGGTAACTCTAAACAGAGTTGAATAGATTTAGGATTGCATCCAGCCAGTCTTTGTTTTCCAAAATGAATATCAGACTTCCAGTCATCCATACCCTGGCGAAAAAATAACTAATTTGGAACATACCAATTCTGTATTTAGAAGTAAATTTCTGTAAACAAATTATTCCGTAATTTCGTTTTACTGGTCATACTTACCTAAAAGAAACAAGTTAATCGCTTTGGTTGCTAAATATCTAAATATGTCTTAAAACAAAATCAGTAAAAAAACGTATCACAAAATGCAAAAAAAATTGGTACGATGAAATAATACAAGCGAAAATTTTGTTACGGATTACAAACATTTCTTGGCTTGCTTCTATGAAAGAAATATCCCTGTTTGCCACATTAAATTTTAAGGTTGATTCAAACGCACACAAAATTTCCAAAATGCAGCTGTGAATAACATAATTAAAACCTATAACATTATGTTAAAACCCAAAATTTTTCTTTACATTTTTGAAAATTTAATTGTACACAAATTGTAAAGAAAACATATTTTTCTTTACACTTACGGATGGTCTAGGTAATTTTCCCTTTTCTTTGAAAAGGCATTCTATTTCCTCAATTGAGTTCCAGCCAATAGGCTCCTGTATCAAGGCACGGTACAAGTTAAAAAATTCTGCCTTTTTTGCTCTGATGTCGAACTACAAAAAAAGGAAAAAGAAATTGTTGAAAAATAGCATAAATTATTGTCGTAAATTTTCAGGCAAGCCTTTTTTAGAGCATCAGAATAGAGAAATATAATGCTCTCTTACTTGTCTAAAACATTCAAAATTTTAAAAAGATTTTAAAAAATTAAAGAAACGAGACCTTGTAAAAATTGCTGTACATTTCTTCTCTTGGTAGTATGCGAATCTGAAAAACAAAAAGCCAAAGTTAATCTGCGTTTCGTGTAAACAAAATTACTATTTAGATAGTCATTTAAATTTCGAGAAAAGATGTCGAATTCTTTCGTAAAACCTGCCACCATAATATACATTAGTTCTGTTAAAATTTCATAGATAGACTGGTTGCCATAAGAACAAAGCAACAGAACGAAAAATTGATTGATTAAATTATATATAAAATATGAACAGAATTGCAACAGGGTGGCCCAAAAGATTTTCCCAGCGTTTGCAAGGACGCTCTGGAGTAGCTTAAGTTTTAATAATTTTGTTTTTGCTTGAATTTGATATGAAAAGTTTCAATTTATAGGTTGACACCTTGTTTGCCAAAATCTATCAAGCAATCAATGAGTAACACTCAATGAAACCAAAGATGAAAGATTTCTGCAGTTGCGCAATCTGCCGAAGGTATTACATTATGACTTTGAGAAACGCCATCAACGTTCTATTTCCTTTAGTTTAGCTCAGGGACTATTCAGTAGATTTTGAAAAACAAGGTATTAAACTTTAAGCCTCTTGGATAAAAGTCAAGCAAAAACAACATTATCAAAACTGAAGTCCCTTCACAGCAGCTTTACAAACGTGAGGAAATTTTGTTGGGCCGCTCTGTTTACACAATTCAAAGTAGCAAAGACAGGAAAATGGTTCATACCTGAGCAGGCATCGATCTCGCTCTTTGGTATCCATACAAAACCTGCTTTGATGTTAATTCTGCCTTTCTTTGATCAGCGTTTTCGTCAAATTGTGACAAACGGCTATCAAATTCGGTCAAAACCAACGGTTTATTCTGTTTCATCCATCGGTTAACTGGAAACACTGCAACTATACCGCCTCCATTGTCAAAAACATGACGTATGGTTATCTTCTCCACGTACCAGTCAACGTTACCTTGCTCTTCGTGCTGCTGAAGAATGATACTTTTCACGCGTCCAAACCCGGGCAGCCCCGAGACATTGAATTCGTCCGTTCGGCCCTTCTTAAAGACGGTCACACAGCAACCATTGAGGTGAATTTCTCGAGATTTTTCGTTGTCTTCGTTCACGAAAGTCACATACACTGCATTATGCAGTCCGGCTCCTTTCGTGTCGCCGGTTTTGATTCCCACAATGAAATCCGGAGTCTCGAAGCACTCGAAGCAAGAAGATTTTCCTTGCCCCATTCCTTAATTATTTATTGACAGACTTAAATTTCAAGCTTTGAATCAAATGCAATAACAATTTCAGCGCAATACGTCGTTTTATACTAGTGTATAATACACTGAAAAGTACTCTCCAATTCTTTAAAAGTCAAATGCCCTTCACAGTTTGAAATCAAACTTTTAATGTCTTCCACAACTTTGTTTGCAATACAAACAGAATACGAAGCATTTTCCATTTTACGCACAAAATTGCATACCGGCCCTGCTTAAAGAATATCTTTAGTGGCAGTTTTAGTTCCACCTAGGCCTGCCTACCGATGAATTAAAATCACCGTTCTTCTTGTTTTCCTTGCTTTATTTAACGTCCTTGAGGAAAACGTCAATGTGACTTCAGTCTTCAGCATTTCGCAAGGAAATGAATGATAGCGTCCATAGATGACATATTTTAATACTTTAGAGGAGTTCACTCACAAATCTATTAATTATGCATAAATAAATTGAATACAACTAAATGACCAATCAATATTACCTGCTAATTTTTTAAAAGTCTGCGCAGAGGCATGTTATTTTCTTCTTTCTTATCTTTCTAAATCTTACCAAAAATTTTGGGTAAATATTGTTACTTTGAATCAAAAATCAATTTCTTTGGAAACTATAGCTACCTTCTTGGGTATTTCCACATTTGGCAATAACCTTAGTCGTCTACCAGACCCGTTCCTTCTCACCACAAGTATAAACCTGCAAGCTCTATGGTATATATGGAATTATAAAATTCAATTTTTATACAATTCTTGATCTATGTTACGTTGTTATTATTATTATTACGTTGTTATTAGAAGATTAAAACGATTTTTCATGATATTGAATATTCTGGTAGTAGCTTTAACTTGGTGCAATATAAAAAAAACTTATATATAAAAAAAACTTATATATAAAAAACGTGTATCATGCAATTCTGAATAATCATCAAATCAAATTTTTTGCTCATTCCCATCACTTCATACTATTAAAGATTTCAGAATAACTATGCAAAATGATAGTTTGCTGCTATAAATGATAGTAACATTTTGTCCGGAATAAAAAAGTGATCGAAAAGTATAGATAAAAAGTTGGTTCTTCAAGCTGTAATTGCATCTTCATTCTTTCACGTAATAAAAATAGCAATGGTTTTCTGAAATCATTTTCAACTTTCCCATGGTTGCAGAACAGAGACATAGGAAGCAACTCAGAAGTGGGAGGGCCAAGAAAAAAGGGCACATGGTAACGTCTATACTGAGGCACTTTTTTGTTAACTTTTTCAAAAATATAACAAATTGTGCTAAAAGGCAGAGGGGCCATTGCACCTCTGGCCCCCACGGTTTCTACGGTTTCTACTGTTGCAGAGAAATGAATTTTGAAGATTAGGAGCAAAATCGAATTTTGATAATTTTTATCAAAGGTGCTAAAATAATTTTGGGTCACACTGTGCAATTTCTAAATTATACCGTAACTCCAATCATAGTCAATAGTTGTTCTATTGACTATGCTCCAATGAATCTTTCTTAATGCACAACCAATTAAAATGCAACTATTTATAATCAAACTTTTCAGCAGTCCTTTTATATAACAGACAATGAAATAATTCACAAAGCGAAATTAAATTAAAAAAAAAGTCCGCAGGCCTGTGCTCCAAAAGAACCCCATCTATCGACGATACACAGTTTTGGAGCGTTCATTCAAGGTTTATTTAAAAAAAAAATGATAAACGTCACACAAAACAGCGTTTTTTTTTATAAATCAATGGAATTAAACGAAATATTGGTTTTGCTATTGATTAAAATTTAAGTAAAAGAGCAAGACCCTATTTACTCAAAAAGCAGGTTAATTTATTACCGGTACATCATGATCAATATTTCATGCTATCATGAATACCAGCAAGTTAAAAATGAAAAGGTATTGAGAAATGTTTCGCAGTATCTGCCACTATGTAAACAGCGACGTTTTGACATTAAATAAAACACCACATGTATATGTTATGAGCAAAGCATCACATGTTTTGAATGTTTGAAAATTTCCATAACAGCTATGGGCATTAAGAAGCGAACATGAGTTGCTCCAGTAACCCTGTACACGTGAAAGTTGAGAAAGAGAAAAAAGTTATTCTCCTGTTATCACGGGTACATGGACACACTCACACATCACGGGCACAGGGACACAGGGAAGAATAACAACTCGCGTTTCTTAATGCCCATGGAACAACCTAGCTCACAACGCTTGCTAAAAGTCCTTGAAACACTCATTCAGATTTTCAAAAATTCAATAAATTATTCTTTGAATGCCCGTATTTACCACATAAATTACTCCATACCCTCGAAGCAATGTTGTTATGTTAGTACATGGTTCCACTATTATCCTCAGTCGTTTTTGCCACAATATTCTATGATAAATTTTCGTAAATCAACATTGTTCTAAGGAGGATAAAGGGAAACCAGAGTACAAGCAGAAGATTCGACAAAGTGTTCCAAAGCCTTTAGTAAGCATTGCAGTTATATTTTAGCATAAAGCCCAACTTTCACTGAGCGAAGAATTTCGTACAAAAATAAAATTGTAGTTGGAAACGTTTTAGTTTTCGTTAGTTTGTTTTTTCGTTGGTGGACTGCCCTGACTCCAAGGACTAAAATTTCTTTTCGATAGAATTTTTTCGCTCAGTGGAAATTGGGCTTAAGACAAAATTTTACAAACTTCCTGACAATGTTATCAGCACACATCAAGTACTGTAATTCTTCGAATAAACACCCCCCTTTAAGACGCCCCTCCTTTTAAGGGCCCCTACTTTAAAACTCCCCTTCTTTTAAACGCCCCCTAAAAATGAAAAAACTAAGCCCCCACTCTCATATAACAACTATTTTTTTTGTATTCCATATATTTGAAATAAACACCCTCTCTTTTACACGCCCCCCTCCAATAAACGGCCCCTAAAATTGAAAAATTTAATAAATGCTCCGGCATTTAATTGAAGCATCACGGTATTCCCCAAACTCTTTCAACTTCAGAACTGAATATTTTAGATACCCATCCAAATCGATCATTTCAAATTTGTTTTGGGCAGCTGAAATAAAATGTATTGCACGCTCTGTTTTTGAAGTTTTGTGAAAATTGTTTTTGTAAATTAATCTAAATGCCTTGGTTCATATTTTTTCGTGGGAACTCTTTCATATCACCCAAAACACTCAAATTGAGGAGAGCAACTTTTTTGTTTCTCGCGATATGAGAGAGTTCCCGTAAACAAATATGAACCAAAGCATTTAGATTAATATACAAAAATGATTTTATAAAACCTTCAAAAACGGAGCACGCAATTCATTTTATTTCAGCTACGTCCTGCTCGAACAATACCACGAGGTATTAATTCTATTCAATTCGGTTAGAAGAGAACAGATGTGATCGACCAATCAAAGATTTGAAGCTTGTGCTATGCAGAATCTAATACAAGAATGGTAAATTTCCATAATTGCAGTCTTACAAAATATCTTGGTGATGCGTGGTATCATATCGTAATTGAGATGAATCTGTGAATAAAAACAAACTCAATACCATTCTTGTGCTATTCTTGTTGATAAACTTTCACAAACAAGAAAATTACTAAGTGGTATTGAATATTATTTTATTCACTGATTTATCTCAATTGCAGTCTTTAGTTCGAAAAGATGGATTGGAAAAAATACTGTGCGCAAAAGAAATCTGTTGTCGAAGAAAAGATATCTTGACTCAACCGAAAGTAAAAATAAAGCATTAATAATTTATATGGTATATTACAATGTTATAGATACTTTGCAGTGATAGATACTTTAAGTACAAACTACAATGAACTTTGAGCTAAAATTTAAAAAACGTGCTGATTAACCCAATATAATGTACAAGCACTCTGTAAAATATGAAACAATTTTACTTACAGTTATCTACAAAGTTGATTCGAATGTTTCGATGCAGAATGCAAGATTACGATAGATTTTCATCTTTTGCCATTTGACCTAAGCAAAAATACACTGTCCATATTAAGTTTTTACAAAACCCGGCCAACAATTGTTACAGATCTCTCAAGGGGAACGAATATTTACTCGAGATAAGGCTAAATCAACAATGAGAACTCTGAAGAAAGATATACAAAACAGTTCGAGTTAACGGGAGTTCAAGTTTTGTTTCCTTCATGAAAAATTCAGGTGAATTAAAAAGCTTTGACAAAAATGAACCGAGGAATTGATCCTTCGACGTTGAAAAAGCAAAGTTCGAAAACAAATGAAACTTATATATATATATATATCTTAAAATAAGAAAAGATTAATAAAAACCTACTTGTTTCCGTCAAAACTACCGTTTTCTCGATAACCACCGGATTTTCGATTCCCATTGTTTTTACGATCATTTTTCTGTCCTGTTACAGATGAATTAAAAAAGCATCAATACGCAGATATTGAAATAGAATGATATATATATGAAGCTGTTATAAACTGATATGAACTATCAATATTGATCAAAGTTAACCCTTTCACCCCGGGACAATTCAGACAAACAAGGTAAAACGTCATATTTTCAGGAGGTAAATGCGGGTAAAACTTTACATTAATTTAAACAAAAGAATGCAGCTTCAAACGCAACAACGAGATTTGCGAATACAAAGATTACATTTCACACTCTGAGTGCAGTCAGTCAAATCAAAATAAACAAATACAGCTGAATATTATCATTTTGACTATTATTATTTGCTTGGTTGCGTTTAAGGTGTTGAAATCTATTATTTACAGTGACATTTGCACTGTCATGTTTGACACTGCATTCTTCTGTTTTTCAAAATTGCCCCTTTTTGGCATACAGTAATTTAATTCAGTTGCGACTGGTGTAATGTACGTTAAAATTGCGTGTTCCTGAGTGGTTGTAAGAGATTCTACAGCCAGCATGAAATGCGCCAAAACGATAGTAGCGATATTTAGTGGCGATGACATATTAAGAATCAGCTCAACTTACGTTTGGAATAATCAGTAAAGTCATTGCCATTAAGAGGCGGTGGCGACAAGTTCTGGAGACGATCAAGAGTTTGAAGCCGTTGCCCAAATTGATAAGCAAAGTCTGGATTGCTACCACTGAGCTGGAATTGAGTGACCTGTAATTAAAACAACATTAAAAGATTATGTTCGAAACGTCGTAAAAGTTGACGTAAAATTTGATTGCATTCAACGGTGTCGTTATTCATCTGTACTTTAATATTATTCCTAACTTAATGGAGTACCAGAACCTGTGACGTCATAAAAATATGTTTTTAGAATTTCTAAATTTGCACTATATAATCTGAAAGAGCGTCAAAAAACAACTTTACATGCTGAAAATCGGTCAAAATGTATCGAAAATTGGTTAGAGATATGACCGGCTGAATACACGAATAGTGTTCTTTCAGATTATACGGTGCAAATGTAGAAATTCTTAAAAAAATGTATTTTTATGACGTCACACTTCAGTACTCTGTTATTGCTGAAGTCACACGCAGCAATTTTTTTGCAATTAAAATAGTAAAGTAAAACGCGCCCGCATTTATTTCTCATCATACACGTAAATATTGTGTACTTCTTCCTTCAAAAGTTACATTACAAAAAAGTCATTTCGCTAGGATTTGTCTTTCAGTGCCATAGAAACAGAATCGACTTTTGTAACAATGGTGAAATTGACGCATCCATTACAAAGCGATTAGTCGTCAAAAACAAAGCAAAACTCTCTCAACTTGAAAATGTTAGCATATTTTCCGTAACTCTGCATAGCTCCACAAGAAGAATTGGTATCGCTGAAACAACATTTAATTCGTTGCGGAATGTTCTCACCATGAAAAACATTTGGAGTAAAGTACACTTTTGTATTGACTTGCTACACGAGTCCTTGTTTCCCTGCATTCTCTGATTTTCCGACGTCACTCCGGTCAATCAAGTCTAACTTTTGCATGCTACCAAGACTTGGACTATCAGTGAAGCTAGATTTTTAAGGAGAATGATGCAAATCTTCTGAATGGACAGAGTTTCAAACAAAGAAGTTTTGAAAAATGCTGGTCACAGCAAACTTCTGCTGACTAAAGCGACTGTGAAACAAACCATCAGTAATGATGGAGCTCGTCTTTGGAATAATCTCCCATTATCCCTCAGATCAATTTCAACCCTTATAAAGCCTTTAATAAGGAACTCAAACATTGGTTCATTGCTAAATACTGAAATAATAAAGCAAAGTGGCCATAATTTTGCTTCAAACTGTTTATTCACTTCTTCAAATGTAATTTTTCTAAATTGTTGCTGCTATGTATTTATGTTATCATATATTTAGATAATATAATCATATTTGTTATTTCATATTTTTATTTACGGCCCAGGCGGGTACTGCTATGCTTTTTGTGGGTCGTGTAGAAAAAACTTTTTGTTCCGTTAATAATATACCTATTGTAGTAGTTAATTGTATTTTACAAATAAATTGATTGATTGTAAAGAGACAAATTAGCTTTTTCGGACGTGTCAAGATACACAAGGAAATTGAATATCAAGTCGTTGCAGAATGGGACAGAGGAAGGCAAAAACTAACTTTTCTGAATTGGATGCAAAAAGTGCCCGGGAAAAAGCAAGCTTAACATCTACTAACTAATTAACTAGCCAGAATGATGTGACAGCCTATATCAGTGTCTGACACAGCACCAAAAGAAGAAGAAGAAGAAGAATTAACTATTCTATATCAGTTAAAACTAACTAACTACAAAAAATCAGTACTCCATGAATTCCAGTATCTCTACAATCCTCTTTTATTTTCGCAAAATAAATTATATAAACAGCTAACTAATCATGTTGTTAGATAAACTATACAACAAATGTTGGATTTACATTGCAAGAAATAAAAATACCTTTAATGGCACTTGTCCCGTTCCTTTGTTTGCTGTAGCACTTATACCAGGCAGCGATAAGTTGGCAGCCCCTGCAATAGTCTGCAGCAATTGAACACCACCCTGTGTACACGAAACAATACAAAAAATAAGCATTTAGAAAGCAACATCTAGACAAACTAGCAATACACTAACAAAAGAAAATTCTTGCAAAACTTCCTCTCTTATTCTCAGCAAAGCAAAACATAGCAAAAAATTAAAAAAAAACTTTCAAGTTTACATTTGACTCTCTACCTAAAAACAAATACCTTTTCAGTGAGAGTAAGGATAACGTTATATGAGCATAAATTCTGAATAGAACGTACCTGTTGTTCCAAAAAGTAAAGCTCAGCTTTGGTCCTTTCCTCGTTTGTAACTGGTACTCCATCGATACAGATCAGATTTGGTTGACGAAATACCAATATTGGTCTGTGCATCAAACGGCGAGATACCTGAATCAAAATAAATTTATCAAAAAATGAATAAAAAACGATTTAATGTTAAACAAACTGACTAAGCAATTTCATTTATTGCCATATGGTCAATTTTATTCAACCTAATCAGTATACACGCGGGGTGACGTTTGCTTGGGTGAGATCGTGTAGATAAGCCTTAACATCTCTCTATTGTTTATTTTTCTATATATACAAACAATGTCTTTTATTTCATTTAGCTTGAAAATGATGTTAAGATGACATCAAAACGCCGCTTATTATTATCATTAATATTTATAATTAAATGTTACAAACAAAACATTCTTATTTAAATAATAAAGGTTTAGTAAATCGTTTTTTTTTTAAAGTGCTATAACATGCAAGCTTTTCTTTGGTCACCCGCCATATATACCTCTTTAAACCTGAATATTAATACCGGGGTAAAAGATGCCTAACAAAGCCTAGAAGCTCTATAATAGCTATATGCAGACATGTATTGTGTCATTTCGTAGCTTTTTAAAGAAACATTTCAAAATGATGTAACACAGTTCACGTGATCATTCTTGGTGCTTTGGGTCGTATGGCCCATAAATGTTTAATGTACAATAACACTTGAACTAGAGTTGCCATATAGATGAAATTGGCTTCATGGAATAATTGGATCTGGCTTGATGGCACCTTTCGAATATGGTATGCAATTTTAAACCTTTTAGGATTCATATAGTATGATTTCATTATGACGACATTGGCTATTTAAACCGATGTTGTGTTTAAGCGTATTGTTAAAGTTTCGTTGCTTTTTTTTAATAAAATTTAATTTATAATAAAATAGATTTTCTTCACATTTAAGATGTGAAACTTCTAAAAATCTTTTAGTGGCGAGCCAAATCAAAATGATCAAAAATCAAAATCTTGAAACAGTTTTTATTTATGATAACATGCAATTTCCTAATTAACGAAAAATACAATAAAAACTCGCATATAAAAACAACCACATCAAATTTTACCATTTTTCAATTCTTAACTTTTAATTACAGTATGCAGAAAGAACAAGGTCAGTTGAAAAGGCACGTTTGTAGCTTAAATCAATCTCGCTGCTTCTAGCACATTTTCATGTGTATCTCACATATTAAAACTCTTTAACATCCAGTTCTAATGCAAATCTGAAGTTGTGACTGTTATACGCCTGTCTTTACTGCAAAGACATTGTTTTTCGGGGAAAATGAACCCAAAGTTAAAAACCCTGTGTTCTCCGTTTTTAAGTAAAAAACTTTTAGATTTTACTTTTAATAGTAATAATTTACCAAAAGTTATCAAAAATAAAATATTTTTCAGTTGGGCGTTGAATAGGTATCTCGCATAAAAATATTTAATTTTCGAGAATTAAAAAACAAAAATTTCATTTGTAAAGAGGTTCAAACATACCACTTCAAATATACCTGAGCTGGTCCTTCTTCCTCTTCTTTGTCAGAATTACTTCTGATACTGCTGTATCTTGGTAAGTGGTTTTATATCCAGTGTACCAGTTTTCTTACAGGTTCTTATTTGTTGGTATGGTCAACAGGTTTTCAGACAGGTTAAATCATAGGGAATCAAACATAGTTACGTATTAAATTCTTATTTTTCAGTAAATCATTATTTTTTGCTGCAGTTTTTCAGGTAGCAATAAAGTTAAAAATTCAGGAAGTGAACTACAGTTTAGGATACAATATTGTTGTTCTATATGCAGATTATATTTGCAGTATTTTGTCAGTAGTAGAAGCCACATACAAATACCTCATGTATTTAGATCCTTTGGGCTAAATTTTCAGAAGAAAAGTTTTTAAATTTTAGGGAAATATAATCAAAATTAAAACTGAAAATCTTTCAATATTCTATCTCTAAAAAATAAAGCAAAAATACTGATTTTGCATTGAATACACATGTTTTTGAAATATTTACCCTAGTTTTTCGAAAAATGTATATGTATAGGCTGAACTGTCGGTGGGGAGAGGCCCTAACTTGACACTAATATTGTATAGGGATGAACCACAATTTACGGATGCTTTTGAAGACAGATACGGAAATGGGTATTCATTTGATCATAATTTGATGCGTACCTGCAACTATTGGTAAAACCATTTGACAAATTGAAATTGGTTAAGTTTTCGGCACGTTCATTGACATCAAGTTATGAGCCCGTTGCCGTTTATAGCATTATTACCCCCGGATTAAGACCGCAATATTTTTTGATAATGGATGATTTCAAAGTTCAGAAAATGATTAAAATAATTATGAGAATTTGATGAAAAACTTACTTTGTACATTAAGAGCAAAGCTTGTGAATTTCTTCAGATAAACTTATCCCGAGAAATAATGAGCAGAAGGTTTGGTTCTCCGCTTACAACTATCAAAGAAAACATTTTCAATATTGAAGGTTGGAACCTTGCTGGGGTTCTATAGTTTTGGCACTACTAAGCATAATATTCTATGTTTTTAAATATTCAGAGATATTCACCGGCAATTTGTGGACTTAAAAGGTTTTAGTGGCAAGTTTCTGTGACCTAAAAATACGGACCATAGCGAGGACACACGGAGACGCGAAATAATGTATATTTATTTCAAGTATTTTAAACGTAACTAAGACAACTAAAAAATTGTTTTGTTGGCTTTGGAATAATTTAGGACTTGCACTTCTAAAATAAAAAATTCTACTTAAAATTGGTCAGATAATGAAATAGATTAATACGCAATTCTGAAATTTGATTTTTTAATCTTGTGCACAAAAAAGGCCGAGTAATAATGTGATTTAATTAAAAAAGGAGATGACTGCATAGTCAACAGAACTATTTTTATGACTAAAAACTTCAACGGTCATAGCTCTGTTTTGTTGTGATTAATCGTATCAAGTCTAGTCTGGTTTCTCAGAAATTGGCTTAAACTTCTTTTAAAAACAGCATTTGATACTGTAAATCATGACATTCTATTTTCTTAGCTTGAACATTATGATGTTAGAGCAAATGCATTTGCATGGTTTAAATCCTATTTATCACACAGAACTCAATACGTCTCGATCAATGGTGAGAACTCTGATATCCTGAAAATAACACGAGGTATGCCTAAGGGTTTATTACTCAGACCTCTGCTCTTCCTAAAATTTATTACTTATTTGCCAACTGTTTCCAAAAGGCTGCAGTTTTTCTTTTTTGCAAATGATACAAATATTTATTTTGAATGTGGATGACTAGATAAGCTGGTTAGAAATAGGCAATACTGAACTTAAATATGTAAAAAAATAACTTGATTTAATTAAATTCACATTAAATATAATTAAAAATGATTACTTAATCTTTCATTCTGCTGGAGGTTCAGTCCCTCCTGAGATATTATAATAAAAAGTAGAGAAAAACATATAAATATATCTAAAAATAGCGAAATATCATCTCAATGAACTTTCAAAAATTAGCGAGTATGTGTGATGTGCCTGTAAGTTTATTTGCATTAATATTGCGTTTTGTTTTCCTTCGAAATTTCCATCCAAAAATGAGTCTTGTGTTGCATCTCGATTTTATAATAAAATTCATTTGGAAATGTAAAGTAGAACTAGAAAAAAAAAACTATGAAATTTTTCTGCCTGTTAAAAACTTCAGTTTCTTAGAAGTTGGTTTTTTTATGTTGAGCTATTCGACAGCCAAGGCAGGGACGTAAGGTATAAACATTATTAATATAATCAATTCAAAATGAAGAAAATAACATAGTATGGTCCTATGCCTCATTTCGTACCTACTGAATGCTCTTTTCTTTAAAACTGCATGGTTCTGCTACACAACACAATTTCTACTTTCTGTACCATACATAGAACTTAGGTCTATAGTTTGTATGGTGCAGGTCTAGAGAATTGATTGGACTTGCTACAGGCTTCCTGCCCTTTTGCAAAATTGTATAATAATAAGTATAAAGAAGACTACGCAACTGTTTAATTTAATTTACAGGCCAAAGAATTAGCAGCTGAGAAGGTTGCACAATGCATTCTGTTTAAAAGGCTTGCCTAATATCTGGTCTCTGATGCTGTCATCCTGTTTGAACTATTTGCCTTGAAATTTGTGGTTTCAAAACTATGGCACTAATTAGCGGTATTGCTGATTTATTGCATCGAATTTCAGTAACTATTCTGGCACCACGATTTTGCAGCTTTTGGTGTTTTTACGAGAGGTGTCACAGTCACTACCCCAAACAGGAAAACAGTATCTAAATAAGCTTCCACGAGGCGTTTGTACATTTGCGCAACGCAAGGAGAGGGCAAATAAGTTTTGTAGTGCCGTAATATGCCAATACCTCTAGAAATTTTACTTATCATGGAGGCTAAGAAAACCATTTCAATCACTGATCTACTTGAACTCCGTGGTACTTGGTGAATTGTACCATCTTAATATCTCAATACATATTATGACAAAACTCGAGAAGAGTCATGTCAAGTTTCAAACTGAAAACATATTTGACAAGAAATCTATATATTGACAAGCATTGTTCTAAATTTTCCTCATTGTTTTACTGTACAATGTAGCTCAGTACATCATGAGCGTTTACAAAAAATTCATTTTTAATGATTTAAAAACATTTTTCCATTACACATGCCCGAAAATATTGCCACAATTATATCAATTATGTTAATTCATATTTAAAAGGTAGGATAAAGCCATTTGAGTTGTTTGCCTTTTACTTAGTAAGAGTTCTGTTTACTCAAGAGAATCTCATGAGCAACCGTTTTGAAGGGCGTCTTTAGATCAATAGATCACTGCTGTATATTTGCCTTCATCAATGTTTAAGTACCAACCATTCGTGCACCTAAGAAAACATGTAAGAGTTGAATGAATTGATCGAGGGCCAGACTTATCTGGAAATATCAGCTTGTTATCTTTAAGATCATCATACACCTGGTAAAAGTTCAGTTTGTTCAATGGTCAATGATTTTTGTTTGTTGGAAAAATATTCCTCCTTGTTTTGAAGTTTAAATTTTTCGATTTACTGCGCTGTCGATCTTAGCTCTCATTTTTACTGCATTAACTCTGTTTGATCAAATATTTTGAGGAGTTTTTTCATGGAGGGTATAATCCAAGACCTCAAATGTTCCGTAACCCGTTCCCAGAGGGGGGGGGGGTCATTCGAATTTTTTATATACGGGGGGGTCCATCCGATAATTGTGGGTAAGAATTTGCTATGTGATCCGATCCTTTGGGGTACATGATTTGCAAATATATAATTTTTTGATACTTTTGGGTAGCTGATTTATAAAATATATTCTTTTTTATACTTTTGGGTTTAATCAATGCATACCAGATGCAAAACAGTTTTAGGTTTTTGCAATCCAGCCTTGTAGAAAGTCGCACACAAAACACAAGATATTCATTTATTATGACTAGATTTCAGAATTGAAAAGAATTTGAACCTCAAATCTTCATTACGTAACGATGATTTAAAACATAAACTGATGCTTTTGGGTGAGCAAAAATTTCAGTTGAAACCTTTAGGTGAGCAAAATTTTCAGTTGATACTTTTAGGTGAAGTTTGATAATTGTGGATGGACCTCGCCGTATATAAAACATTTAAGTGACCCCCCTGGGAACCCGGTGCCCTCTAATTGGCGCGTTCTTTTCAATCGCATGGCAAATGAGCTCTGAAAATTGATTGATTCCATTGACAACCACATGTGCGTTACTGCCTAGACCTTGCCAATCACAAGACCGTAGATGTTGGAGAAAAAGAACCCTGAAAAACCTTTCCATTCGTCTTGATCTCATTTTGTGTTTTCTTCTCAGATAACCTTAAAATTTGCGTGTCACATAAACCAATAATGATCCCTAATAGAAGTTTGTATTAATACGGATTCTACGACATTTGAGTTATTATTGTCGACGATGCTATCTATTAAAGTTCAGGCGAAAAGAATTATGGAATTTAAAGGACCTGTTATAAGTTAACAATTAAATGGTTTTCGGGCCGAAGTATATTCTTCTACTCCTTCGTTATATTGATAAATTGGCGTGAACTTAAATTTAGGATCTCAAATCAATCTTTGTAAAACTGGAAGCAACTCCAACAAGAATTATCTCGAATATTATTGCAATGCACCATTCAGACAATTTCATCTGATTCTTCTGAGAGAACAGCGAGAAGAAGCAAAACCAAAGTTTCATGATGAGGCAGTTAACTTGAGTTGAGCAGTGGGCAAAACTCTGGCTACTCTCTTATTAAGTATTATCTATATTAAATAGCAGATTTTTGTAAGGATTAGAAAATTGTTGGCAAAGGTTTTATTGACGAAGAACAGAGGATATAGATACCAACTTCTGATAAAGACCATTCCCAATCCAGTCTACAGTCTACCATTTGTCAACTAGTATGCAGAGAAATGTTTTAACAATTGATACATACACATTACTTTTTAATTTGATTTATTTTACGACAAAAATGAAAAAACAACAAGGAGCTGCATGCGGGCACATCAACATTTTTATTTTTGCCCATAGGACCTTGTTGAGAGCATCACGCCGGCCCAAAATTTTAAATTAATACCCTATGGTTTCCTGTGGCTGCTTTGCAGCTTTTCATTGCAATTGGGTTTAAGTTCTATAACTTGGCAGCAAATCGAAATAAGAGATGAACGCATGATGACAAGAAGGATACTTTCAAAGCAAAATAAATAATGTAAAATTGTCTGATTATTTTCAAGAGCATAAAAAGCCAGCCGGAGGAGTAGCTCATATAAGTATGTGTGTATGTATGTATGTATAAATGCCCTAAATAAAAATATTTCTCTGTGTGACTAGTACAATTGCACACCTAGTTAAAGATTTTCTCAGAAAGCTGGTAAAAACATCTCATTGCATGCAAAATATCTTGTTGGGAACCGCCATGCTCCTCAGACCGCACCAGTAAGCATTTCATTTAGAAGAAGTTTCCTCAAGGATACCTTTGGTACAATTCGGCTCTTCTGAGGATAAAGAGACGTCACTCACAGGAGCAAGATGGTACTTCGTGTTTCCAAGTAAGATTATTTCCTTACCCTCGCAATCGAGAAATCTAAGAACAGCATCCAACTTTTCAAATGAATACACAGGATCCAAGGGTGGTCGATACCAAGAAATTATTAGAAAAGTTTTGGCTCGGACTGGCTCCACCTCAACAAACCATAATTCAAAATCAGAGAGAGAAATATCTTTGCATGGGTTAATTTCAAACATGTCCTCCATATAAAAACTCCACAACTCCTCCATGGGGGTTCGGGTCAAGCCCATTAAAGTGATACTCCTAGAACTTTAAAAGATACGGTAAATAATCCGGGTCAATTTTTTGGTTCATTGAGGGCCAACAATGTGATACATATTTAATGAAGGAGCATTTGATTTCCTCGTCGAGGGCGAGCAGACTATTTAATACATGAAGTGATGGTATCCAACTGCAATTGAGACTCTGTTGAGTAGGCCTAGACATTATCATAGATGACACTCGTTCCTATAACCAGACGCATTAGAGTTTCTTCATTAGCTTTAATAGTGAAGTATATTTTTCATAAACATTCTTATCTTACATATTTATCACGTTGCAATCTACCATATAATCATTCAAAATGTTTCTTTCGAAATATACATCCATCAAATCAAACAAGTTATACTTTCCTTCATTTCACTGCCATATTCTGATTTTCGCTTCCATTCTTCTTTGGAATTATTTGAAATAAGAAAAATGATCAAGCATTGGGCTGCATTCTGCAAAATAAAACATAAAAGTTATCAATTACTAAACTAACAGGAAGACTTGAAATATGATTGAGCTAGGAAGAGCTAAATATCTGATGTGCTGGAATTTTTACTGTTATTTCAAGTTGACACGTTTTATTTCAAGTCTACCTGGGCGACTTACGTTTTAGGAACAGAACATAATTGTTTTCTTATAAAGTGAACATAGTTTGCATAAATCTACTTTATTTTGTCCTGCGAGAAAGAAAAAAATTGCTTGACTGAGCAGAAGCAAAGCCAATTTTAAAATTTTTATGGATTGTTTCAAATTTCATGTCGAAAATAAGCAGCAAAAGAAAAGTCAAGAAGTTCATAAAGGCACTTACCATTCATCCAAAATTCTTCTTCCTACAAAGTCCTCCTCTCGGTGGTCAAATCACGGGCTTTAGGAAAAGTGAAGTTTGTATTTATTCCCATTTCCGTCTTTTTTAATTCTACTGTTCCTACATTCCGTGGTTTGAATTCGGTCACAGGGAAACAATAGGAAAGAAGAGAGCGAGAGAGAGGGAGAAAAAAGAATGGGTAAGAAGCGAGAAGACTGGGAACAATAAGTTCTATTGTCTAGTGCGCAGAACTCTTTCTCCACAAGCTCGTAACATTCCAATGATTACATTCAGGGACGCACCTTTTCTCTGTTGGGTAAATATGTGTAAATACGGGGAATTTAATTTTTTGGCGGGAACACAGTTAACAATAATTTTGCATCTATTCTTGTGATGGACAATCAAAAGGATTATGGCTATACACCCCGTCTAACTGGAAACAATTGTTATCGCTGACCATTTAAATCAAAGAAATGTCAATATTGTGTGTTGTTCACTCCATTTGCTGCTGCTAATGATGCCATGACGGGCCTTGGATTAGAGGCCTGAATAACGTTTTGTGCCGATTATATGATGTGCCAACCCAAAAGCCAAAGCCAGGAAGAAACTGTCCTATTTTTTAACAAACAAAGAAGATCAATTCAAACAGAGAAATGACAAATGAAATTTTAAATCGAATATATATGTTGCTGTATTAAACCCAACCAGAGAGAACGTGTTTTGTTTAATTTTTGCTTTTATATCGTCACAAGTCAATCAAACATTTAGTGTGCTGTTAGCTAATACTAGCTAATACTGCTATTAGCTAATAGCCGTATTATCAGAACAAGGAACATTTTACTTCTTAAAAGAACAAAGAACATTTTATTCAGCCTTACTCAACTTGTTAAATATTCAATGGTTTCAGAGTCCGAATGTTAGTTGTTCATTTTTTCAAGACTCGGTGATCAAGTAGTATGTTGCTGGTATGCCTACAGTAAAAGAATGCTCACACTTTATTTTCATGCTTTGTAAACAAGAAATTATATTACATTCTGAAAATTATGATTTTGCATATCTATCTAGGCAATGTTGGCCATTTGATATGATGTTTATATGATTATGTTATGTTCATTTAGCTTCTATTTAATGTTATCATGTTGCAAAATTTGAAAATGGAACATGGTGCTACTGATTTCCAGTCTGCAGATTGTGGCGGCATGCACACACAAAACCAAACAGGGCACAGGTCAACTGCATGCCAAAAATTTGACTTTGCAAACACAAAATATGGCTTAATTTCTATGATAAGCCTCATTCTTCAGAAAATGCATGCATCTTCTCTCCAAATAATGCCAATCAAGATTATGTTTAGGTCTGTCATGCTTTCAGCAGACTCAACTGGCATGATTTCATACCCGCCTGAAGTTATTTTTAATTTTTGCAAAAATTTGAGGTTTAATTTTCTTATGAAATTGTTCTTACAAAAGGTAGGGTGTTTTGAATTAAATTGCTAAAGGCATCCTCATATATTATCAAGAAATCAGTTTTATTGATTCCTTTATGCTATATTATAATATTTTGGTTTGTTTAAATTTCAATTATAACCCTTAAAAAGTTGTTTGGCTTGATGTAGGCACCATTTAACGATAATGATTATATGTAACAAGGTTCCTTGTTTTGTTATTTTTGTTATTTTTGTTATTTTTGTTATTTATTGTTATTTTATTACCCCTAATAGAACATTCCAAAAAGGAGGCAGAAGGAGTTCATTGTATCTGGTGTTTTTTATTGAAGGTTTTATTGAATTTTTTTTCTTCTAGTTTTATCAAAGAGAGAAGAAATATGAAATCTGATGTTTCAAGCAAACAATATTTTGTGTAGTAAACCACACGCATGATTTCTTTGATGTGTGTGATTCACACTTGTACCAAAATGTCCTTTATTCCTGGTAAGAGATGCTTTATATCTGAAAAACTGATTGTTTAGCAAAAGCATCTCCAAGCCACAATTTTAATTTCATCGTTCTTGGATTTGTGATTTATAAACTGTCAAAAACTGCGTATTTCGACAATGTTGTTCACAGTGAAGTAATTTTAAAACTTGGCCCTTGCAAACGCCAAGAATTTAATAACTTTAAAAGGGCAACGTGGGTTTGAAGCAACCAAATTGATGTCAATATAAAAAATCAATAAAAGAAATGTTGCCTTTCAAGACTGAGCAGTCGAAGCATGACGGAGAATTTCAAATGTCAGAGAGAAAGTTGCAAGATAACAAAATATATTCAGTTAAGAAAATGTTACATTATTTGCATAAAGGCCTTTCTAAGCATAAAAGCGGTAATGGATTTAAAAATTCATTATTATTAATGTCATTTTCATTATCTATAAATTCGTTTATCTTCGCTGATTTCGCTCTCTTCGCTGATTTCTCCATCTGTAAAATTCAAATGTATATCGTCTTCTTCGTCGTCGGAGATCTCTTTGATCTTACCTGGTATTTAGTAACAACGTTAGTTCCATTTATGAATGCCAAGTCAGAAATCTTTGTGTTGCCACCCAAATTTGGATGACCAAGAATCCCGTCCTTATTTCGTGCACACTTTACAGAGGGGTACGAAGGGCTTTACGGGACACGGGATTTGGTGATTTTGTCCAGCCGGTATTCGGTAATTGGCTAAAATAACTATCGGGAAGCTGGTTTTTTTGTTAAAACTTTTAACGGGACGCAGAATCTGTTCAAAATAACAACTGGGAATCGGTATTTTCGTGAACAAATTTACTGGGAATCCTTTGTCGCGGATGACAGCCACCTGGTGTACCAGTGTAGTCCCAAAATTTCATTGTACAGCCAAGAAATCTTACTGTACCGTGTACCACGCGTGCGCGAGTGCTGGAGAATTTTTTATGGTGATTTAATTTGGCGTGGTTACAAAGCTTTTTTCAGGAAGTACCCCGGCCCCCTTTTTGGCCTGCCTACCGTCCTTAAGTCCCCCTGTCAGAAATGTCAGCCCATTCGTCGAAAAGTTCCTAGCACTACCACTGCGTTCAAAGACGTGTTATCTAATGGGCATTTTCGTGATCCGTGATTGATAATTTCAAGGGGTGAATTGAAGATATTTTATTTCGTGGAATGTCAATGATTGTTTAAAAAAACGTGATTTGTTAGAATTTATTTTTATGTTTTCTGTATAAAGAAAATTTGCAGAAATATCCTTATTCCATAATAAGGAAAATACTTCAGGCTGGTTTCCATTTTATAGTTTCTGTCTAAAAAAAACAGAAGTGGGAATAAATACAAACTTCACTTTTCCTAAAGCCCGTGGGCAAATTTGCAACATTTCTAATCCATTTCTCTCATAGTATAATTTAAACGGGCTTGCTTTTTATATTTTTCGCGGGCTTCTCATTATTGACTGAAATGTAATCACGTGGTTTTTATCAGTCAGTCAGACTTGGGATCAATCATTGAATAAAAGTTCGTCACGTGACTTCCTCCAGACCAACAGATTTTAAGAAATGATTTAAACAAAAATTATATGCAGGGAGAGAGGAAGGAATCCCAGCAATTTTAAATCTTTTTACTGAAAAATTGTGGATTAAAAGTGTGTATCTTAGAAGATGGCTTGCGTCAAGTTGTAATTTTCTTACATTTACAGGGTTCTCTACCATAAATCTTCGAAATTTAGCCTCTTTCTTTATTTGTTAAATGGGCCCTAATTCGAGAGCGGGCTATATTACAGGAGGCTCATTAAAACTTTGTGAGCAGAAAATTACCAAAAAGCATTCATGAATATAAAATGTAACATTTCATCCTTTAAAAGTAGTTCAAGCAAAGGGAATATAAAATCACTGTCCTAGATTTGAATCTAGTCACAAGCTAAACTGTGGAAAATTAATGTGTCTATCTGTAACAATTTTCTAAAAGACAATTTATAACATAACATGGCATCCGCTATAACTTATTAAAGCAAATGGAATATAAGATCAATGTGATAGATTTGAAACCAGTCCCAAACAAAACAGTGAAAAATTAATGTATTCATCTCCAACAACTTCCTAAAAAAGACATTATATAACATAACATCGCATCCGCTATAACTTACTAAAGCAAATGGAATATAAGATCAATGTGATAGATTTGAAACCAGTCACAAACAAAACAGTGAAAAATTAATGTATT
>JAYJMH010003076.1:0-16368 GCA_036873815.1 Phacellophora camtschatica
TTTCATTTCATTTCATTTCATTTCATTTCATTTCATTTCATTTCATTTCATTTCATTTCATTTCATTTCATTTTTTCTCTCAAAGGCTCTGGTACCCTACTCTGGTATTCTAACGACAACTGTGAGACCTTAAAATAATAAATAGATAATCTGAAATTGAATAAAATTCGTTTAAATAATTTATCTTAATGATAGATTTTGGCACATGAACAAAATTTGATAACAATAAAGCCTCTCGGGCCATTTTAAGATGTAAAATCGTCAAATTCGAATGCCAAAATTAAGTTGCAACGACTGCCTCTTGTCAAACTTATCCTTTTCGCTCAAATGTTTAAAAGTTGGGTGAAGTGAATAATTTTCACAAAAAGGATGAAGAAGACTCATACCTCATCATCTAGCATTTTGAGCACATCAAAACATCAATGTACGGCACCATACGGCACATTGCAGAACCTTTATCAACAATGTGAAAAGTCCTCTTCCATGTTGGCTTGGTTTTCATGGATTTCGTAAAACGATTAACAACATGTAATGCGGCTTCTTATTTTATAATTTTGAAAAGGGCACAAAGAGAAAAAATCTGGAGCGTGGCGAACATTTTCTGGAAGGGAATTCGCATTACCTTGCTTCAATTCCTTCGCAAAAACAACAGGTCTCAGTGAATTAAAAACAATATGTCATATTCAGACACAATAAAATCTTGGCCAGAAGAGCTAATGATGAAAATCTTCAATTGTTCGTAATGTTGCCAAGGACAGTTAGGTCCTCCAATAAAAAAACAGCTCAGACATTTGACAAAGGAGCTTAAAGAACAAAAGAACATGCATTTTTTTTAAATGAAACTAGGCTTCTTAAAATGTTTGCCGATTTTAGTAACAAAAGTTTCGTAAACGTTTCTTTTCAAGCTAGACTTTCTAAGGAGCAAGGATGTTTTTATGATTGTAAACCATTTGATAGAACAGCGGATAATGTAGGACTAAGGAAGTCGATAGACCTTTGAGATCAAGGGCCATCAGGTTTCAGTCGATTAGGAGCGCAGAATTGTTTTAAAAAAGTACTCCACTTAAGAAAAAAGTTTCTTATTTTTTGGCAATTTTATGGGCTTGTTGTTATAAACTGGTTTTCTTATCAAAAAATGCGTATAAGCCTCAGCAAAGAACAAAAGTGACCCAATCAGATAAACATGTTTCCGTAATCAATTTCGTAACGTTGACATCAATTTAAATTTTAAGTTGTATTCTAATTCTGTTAGCAGTATTGTTCAGATTCCCAAATCTGTAGTTTGATGAGAACTTCATTGTTTTCTTCTGAGATTGCGTCAAAATAAATAGACAGTGCTGTGATCGTTTTATTTCGCGTCAGAAGAACTTGAGAAATTCAATAAACATTAAGAAAATCGTTATCATTGGCAAAATTACAATTTGAGTTGCCACATTTACGCATTACTCCACATACCAAAAAAACGCTATGCAACGTACCAGACATACAAACGAAATGTTACCCTCAAACAATATCCCAAGTGACGTCAACCTATGAAAGAGAAAATTGAATTTAGAGAACGGAATATAAATACAATGGTAAACTCAAGTGCAATTCCAAAAGGCAATCAACAGTTGTCTGCAAAAAGCGAACATTGAGC
Organism: Phacellophora camtschatica; assembly: GCA_036873815.1. Lineage (NCBI taxonomy): Eukaryota > Metazoa > Cnidaria > Scyphozoa > Semaeostomeae > Ulmaridae > Phacellophora > Phacellophora camtschatica. The sequence continues at coordinate 1,640 of JAYJMH010003076.1, forward strand.
CTCGATCTTACATACCGTGATGAAAATAATCCAATCACAAACGAGACAATTGTCATGAATCAAAAAAGTGTTCCGCCTCTGGAGAATGAACCAATCAAACAACGCAATGTAAAAAAAGAGATCGTCAAAAAAGAAAAGAAAAACTCAGTATTGAGATTCAGATAGATCTAAGAGACCACGGGTCCTCAATTTGTCATATTAATTAATAAAGTTTTATGAAATTATCGTTCTAGGCTGTTTTAAAAGAAACCTGCTGCTTTTAAGAAATGAACTGACGTGATGCCCAAAATGCCCAGCCATGGCTTTTTAGAGTATCAATTTTAAATTTATTTCTTTACATGCCTCGCACTACATGTATCATATAATAAACGATTATAGATATCAGATCATAGACAAGATACCAATCCAAAATTTCGTCTTCTTGTTAATAACTTGCCCGCGCAAAATGAAATAAACGAAGGTTTACGTCACAAATCTATTGTTCACTTGCCCGTACACTTTACAAGCTTTCCAGTCTGGACAGATCACTTGCTGATAACCTATCCAATGAGCAGAACATTTTTCTGAAAATTACGAAAACACAGCGAAAGAAACCTTTAATTTTGTCACACGTAAATTTTGTTGGTCAAAACACATTATAAATGATCAACTACAACACATTTTATTGATAAAAAACAAAAATGGCTCTGTGATTTCTGTTCTATCAAAATTCCATTTTGATAGGCTTAGAAGAAGCATTTAATCATGTAAACCGCATCACCAAAACACACATCAAATACTCAAAACGAGCAATCAAAATTTGATTGACTCAAAACGATGATAAAACTCACCCAAAAAGAGATTCGACAAACACGTCCGCTCACCATTTCATAAATGAACAACTGTACCATCAATAGTTCATGCATCGTGATATACACAAGACAAATACATGGAACCCATGCTGCATTATCACACGATGGCATCAACTGGCATTGACAGGCATCGATTGCGTTACGGTGCAACAACAAAAAGAAGGCAATGTGTCGGGGGAGATTTCCAAGGTAAAAAAAAAAGATTGTACGAAGTCAATAACAGAATAGAATTGTCTCTGTTGGGATAATCTTGTTCCCCAAATCCAATTTTGGTTCTTGGAGATAATGATAATTATTAATAACAATGAGCAGTCAATAAAAAGTAAAACAACGTTTCTTAACTACCTAATTACATTAAATTTTTATTTTATTTAATAATAATAATAATATTAAAAATAATCTTAATGATATTGGCCAGCAAAAATACAACAATAGCCTGTTTACACAAAAAATTACAGCTGGAGAGCGTGGTTGGACATCAGGGATGAGGGAACACAAACAAATGAAGATTTTCCAGTTTAGACAAAAAGCATAGGCCAAAGCAATGAGGGAACATTTGGAGCTTCAGCAAGGGAACAGAGGAACATGACGATAATCGATAATCGAAACGATACTAAACGATAATCGAAAAAGTTTTGATTTTCAAAAATGATAATATCCAAGGCTCTGGAGAAGGCAAATTTGAGCTTTCAAAATTAATATTTCGACTCTCTATCCACAGATATCAACAAACAAGGTATTTAGTTTCTAGCTAGCTATTGAGGAATATTAAAAAAAATTATTTTGGATAGATTGGAGCAAAAGTGTTATCACTTGCGTGGATCAAATCCGATACATTTTCTTTGGGAGTAGATGAGAAATATTATTTGTTCTTAAAGTGCACATTTCAGAATAACCTTTCTAATTTCCCGCTTGATCCAGTATATATTATCTACCATCGACCTGGTCGCATTACGAGTTGAAAAATAGTTAAACAACTCGTTTACGCATTTTGTTTCCTGGGATTTTCAATATTAGCTTCGCCGTCTTTGATATCTGTGGTTGAAATGAATAGTCAACTCAAATGCAGTGACGTAATTTCGAGCAAACAATATATTCGTTTCACGTCAGAAAAACAGGAAGAAACATATCTTCAGTGTCAGAAAAGACCATTATGAGTCTGGGGAGTCGATACTGGGGAAAAAATTATGCATTCAGGAAAAATTCGGGCTAAAACTGGGGGGGGGGGGGTTCGGGCATTTGGGCTGTGGTTCGCAAATTCAGTGACAAAAAGTGGATTTCCACTGTGGCGTATTAGACCATGCTCTCAATTATTAAAAAGTAGAAACATCGAATGTTCAAGAGCATTAAATAAATAAAAAAGTTTCTTTTGTAACCCAACACCCAACCCACCCCCATTCTAAACATGCGCGCGACGTCTATTTTGAAGATCGATAAATTGATAAAAAAGAATCGATAAGAAATAGACTGAAACCAAATTGATAATTTTGTGCTAAATGTAACATTGTGACCTTTAGATTTTTAGATTTTTTTCTGATTTTTAGAAATTTGGGTGTAAGAATCTATAATTAATATTTGAAACTGGCGTGTTTCATAACAGACAATTAAAGGTTAGCACAAGATAGAATAGCGCCAAATTGATCCAGACCTTGTGAGTTCGTACTATAATCTCTTTCTACTATTGTTTCATTAAAATGAGTAGTTGTAGTTGGTCTCTTAAAAATTAATGAAAAATTCAATTAGTCCTTGTAACGCAGCCAGAAGAAATTAGAAGTTTAGAATTCTGCCATGTCAAAAAGATTTGAAGAACGGTAAGAAGATTAAACCGTATAACTAAGATTAAACCTGCATAAAACGATCATAGAAGTCATGAAGATTATGACAACCAAACTGGTTGCTTTAAATGACAAATCTAATTAATGACCTAACAACTTTTAAAGAAAGATTTGCTTAATGAAATGGCGTCATAAAACCCATAAAATGATGCCATAGAAATGATAAAATACAACAGCCACGTTGATAATTATGTACAGGGCAACAAAACTCTTAAAATTAATAAATTCTGAAAAAGGATGAAATCTCTTTTTTTGAATAAAAACTAAAATCTTCTGACAGCGTTTCCCGTTTTAAATACATTGGTTTAATGAACCCTGGTTTGGCAACATCAATGGGAGCTAGATTAGATTCATTACACAAGCTCCCTGTACTTTCGATCCTTGATATGGTTATTGATGCTTCAGTCATTGAAGCGGAGGAATGTCAAGCGGAGGAGCGAATTAACGACCTTTTTAATGAGCTTAGAGCTAGATGACCTTGTTGGCACCCTGCAATTCTGTTCAATAGACACAAAGCGATTGATCTTGCAAGCGGTTGGCAATACTAAATTCACTACTGTGACGTGATAACACAGAATAAAATCGGTGCACAAATCTTGGCTCGGAAAAGTGTACAAATAATCGAAAAGATCAAAAGCAAAAATTTACCCCACATTCCTAATTTACTCAATAAGAATTAGGCATGAAAATTCTCAAGAAAAAGCTAGAAATAACATTCGTAAAACAGAAAAATAAATTATAGTCCTGTCTACAGTGCCTTCCTTATGTAATTGCAGAAAGTTAGAAAGTTAAGAAAATTAGGAGATTTCTAACCTAAATTAGAAAAATCAGGTAGTTTTAGAAAGAAGTAATTTAATAGTCAGATATTTAGGACCAAAAATATTGAACAAACTTCCAGATAATTAAAAAACTGCCTACAGTATAAACAGCATAAACGATCTTGTTAAAACATGATTTCAATCTAATAGGTGTGTCTGCTCTTTCTGTGAAAGTAGCCTACAGTTCCAGTGCAGTTAGTTATATTAGTAAGCTATTGGCTACACTAACAGCAAATAAATGTCTTATTACTATATCATAAATGAGATAATAAAAAATTGTCTCTCTGCTCAAATGCGTTTGTTAAGTGTATCCTTTCTTTCAATGCAAAGGTTTGAGAGGATGTAACCGTTGAAATTGTACAAAAAATGAGAGAAAGGAAATCGCACAAAAGCTTCTTATAACGACATGAAAAGAGTTTTTCAATAATCCATGATATACCAAAATAAAATTTAACCTGTTTTATAAGGCAATAATTAACACATCAGGTCATGTAACGTTAATCAGGTCAAACAACAACGTTAGGTGATTTCTAATAACTCCACAAATTAGCCTCAAAAATCTAATTTAGTCGCTGTTGGTTCCCACAAATTTCATTTGCGAAAAGTTTTCAAGAAAAGCAATAATCTGATAAAGAAAACTTTTATTATTAAAAAATGTCCTAGCGCTCCTGGATTAATTCTAAAAATGTAATTTGTAAAGACACTAAGAAAGTTTCTTCGATTCAATTTTAACCATCGAAATTAGCATCAGGAAAAGTTGAGTGAAAGAAGGCTTAGAGAAGATGATCAACGAAATAGATTCTTGTGAAACTTTAAAATGAAGAGGGTTTCCTTTATCCAATTTCATTATAATTAAGCTTAAATAAGGATAAAAGAAAAGCACTTAAGATCAGACCTCGTCATGAGAATATAACAAAAAGTTAATCAGATGAACAAAATGAAATTCAAAACTATTCAGTGTAATTAAGATCGATAAATTCTAAAAATATTTGTAAAGGTTATTTGTACTGGGCGGGTGTCCCCCAGAGAAATTGGGAAGTAAGGGGGAATGCCTCATGTTTGGGGCGGGTGTCCCCAAAAAAATAAGGGGAATGCCTCTAGCTCAGTGGATTTAATTTATTTTGAAAAACTTAATTTATTTTAATTTATTCTGTTTAGGCGTTTAGCCGAAAGGCTAATCTATCTTTTGGGGTGTTATTTGCTCCGATTGGCCAACGAACCCGTCTAAAAGTAAAGATTGGAAAGCATTACGAATCATTCGTTTTTCATTTAAAGTCAGGGAATTCCTATCTCTTTCCAGTTTGGTTATTGTCATTTTTGTCAAAGGATATGAAAAGATTGTCTGGCATGGCAAAATGAAAAAATGCAAACGAGAAAATGTAATTCTTTTATGCAATATTAAATTCATATTTTTGGAAATTCAGCTACGCATTTTCTCGGATAAAAACGAGACTGGGAAGAGATTACAAATTTCCAACTTACATTGCAGAGCATATGAATCAAAATATTTTTGAATCTTGATTTCTCGAGGCTATTCGTTGGTTAATCTGGGCAAAACACTTCAAAAGATAGATTGATTTTTTAACTAAACGCCCAAACAAATTATATTTCAAAATAATTTAAACTCACTGAGATACCAGTGTCAAGGGCCCAATCAAGGGTCAAAGGCCACCCAGTATAGTTTCACATATGATTCATATTTTACCTTCTTTTTGGCTCTAAAGAAATACGGACATTAAATTCAAATATGCAGTTATCTGATCTGAAAAGATATCTTAGACTTTAAGAATCAACTTTTAATTGATTGTGGCAATATAGCTTGATTACGGAAATAATGGGGACAAGCATCGATAAGCCATTGCGGATCTACCACACTGACATTATGAATGTAACATTTAGATGTTTTTATAAGTTCTGTATACACTAAAAAAGCTGCCTTTGCTCGAAACAGCGACGAAGATGGGTGAATGGTAACTGGCTGTTTTTGAACTATAGTATGATATGTGCCATCTCTCTGAAGCTCTACACAACACGTAAACAAACCAGAGGCCAGAGAACGTCGCACTTTCGAGTAATCTTTAGCACAGCTGCTTAAAGTAATGTCATGTCTCTGGCAGATTTCTCGAAGCTGAGCACGGACTTTGTATACGGTTTTCATTCCTCTGGTATTGATGAAATGCTCTGAGCACCAATCTGGGTTTCCTTTCGCGTGTTTATGGGCCCTGAATATGTTGAGTAAAGTAATATGGTCGCCTTCTGAAGACATAAACTTTAAACGTGCTCTATTTACCTGATCTCTCTTGTCTGATGGAGAATAAGTAATCGATTCTACTGACAATAATGCAACAACAGTTACCATTTCCTCTGTGCAGTTATTGTCCCGTGCGGCAAGAATGCATTTTGACAACTTTGGATCCAGAGGAAAATTTGCCATCATTCTCCCAATTTCGGTTAGCTTGAAAAAATGAAAACATATATATACAGTTGGAGAAATCTGCTATCTCAAACTCTCAAGGGAAATCGTTCTCACGGGAAGTCTGTTCATAAAAATAAATATTTCATAAAAAAGCCTAGCGAGATTTATTCAAATTAGCGAATGTTCGAGATAACGGCCAGTCGAAATCGCGGATGTTAACTGTATCAACTAGATTTGCAATTAAAAGATGCACAATGAATTAGCCATTACTAACTAGCATATATGGAATGTACAAAAGCAAGCGTGGTTTTTCGGTCTTTTTTATTAAACTTTTTGCCAGATCAAAATCTTTATTGCGCCAAAATAAATAGAGACAAAAATAGTCAAAAATATTTTGCGTAAGCTAGCATTTCTACCATTGAACCTCAGAGGCCGTCGACAATCGATTTTCGTATTTTTTAGCGGTATTTGGTCATAAAGGAAAAGGGATTAGGTCCTTGGGCCGCTAAAAAAATTTGAAAGAAGGAAAATCTCCGTTATTTCAGAATTTTAGTGAGTTCTGTTTATGATAAAAATGAAAAAAAGTATTTATTTCTAGACTCCACGGGTAGCAAAGGCATAAAGTACATGTAGACCTTGCTTCTACTCAGAATTATAACATGACCGCCAAAGGGTTGGGGAGGAGGGCAGTCTCAAGATAGAGACCAAACGCCGCTAAAAATATGAAAATCGACTGTCGACGGCCCCTAACCTTAATGATTAATAAAAGTCTTTGAAAATGTAAAAAAAGCCTGAGCAGACGTTGGTACATTTTCCTACAATTTTACGATATTATTACTTTGTGTTTTAGAGCATGACCCACTTGTCCATGGTCATAATATACAAAATAAAATTCTTCATATTCAAACCTTCTGAGTTTCAATTGATTCCACAGCACCTAGCAGTACCAATTCTTCAAGAGCATTCTTAATTGAATCTGGAGCTGGCGCATCCATAAAGTCAAACGCCACAACGTCAGATATGCCAATTGCAAGCAAGTTTAAAATTACGCTGGATAAATTTGATCTTTTTATCTCTGGCACAGATGATTCTGCTAACGTTTGGAATGATTCTTCTGTATACAGCCTGTAGCAAATTCCTGGAGATTCACGACCTGCTCTGCCTGCTCTTTGGCGAGCTTGGGCTTTTGATACTGGCTCTGTTATGAGCATGTCAAGTCCGTTTTCAGGATTATAGCCTAAAAATTGTACAGAATAAAAACAAAAATAGACACGGTAGAAACTCGCAAAAATTAAAATAACCCACATTTTTGGGGTGCAAACTAGGTAATGGTTCTTTTTTATAACGATATAAAACATAGTAGGGACAGAGAAACGATGAATATAACTAAATAACTGCAAAAAATAAACACACTTTTACTATTTACAATTTATCCCATTATCTTTTATATTTTAAAGTTAATTCTATCGAAAAATACTTTTCTACTGTTTCTGTTTGCAGGTTCTTTTATGTTGGTTTCTACTGTTGATTAAAATATCGAATCCTGGGGATACTCTAAGGGAAGAAAGCTTCACAGGAAAAATTTTGCGACTGAAAAACGGAGAAATGTTGGGAATTAACTTTTGCGGTTAAATGAAATCAAGAGATCTCAGAGGACAAAACTTTTGTGGAGATTCCTTCTTTTAGAGAAAAAGAAGACAGGATCTTTTCAGCATTTTACATGTGACATAAAATTGTAGTCTCATGACAATGGATACAATAACAATTATGTTCTCATTATTTTTCATTGTAAAAGATAATTTTGACATAAGAGCAGTAAAAGTTTTTAGGCTTGGGGTGTTGGTTCAAGGACGTTTTATGCAGAAAATCTTCACCAATGACTTTTTCCAATTTATTTCACTGGAATAAACTTTTGAGAATTATAATTTTTTTATTACTTCACGGAATAAACTCTCACAGATTTTCATCAAAAACGCAAAAAACCGGGAAAATTTCTTCCCTCACGGTAACTAATTCAACAAATTTTCTTCATTGTTCCAATACTTATAATAACACCTAAAATTAAATTAATCAATTCTTACCTTTCACTTTCACCATCCCTGTGTCTATAACATACTTCACACCAGGAATTGTAATTGATGTTTCCGCAATGTTTGTTGCTAATATCACTTTTCTATGTCCTGGCAGAGCTTTGCTGAAGGCTTTCATTTGCATTGTAGAAGGTAATGCAGCGAATAATGGACACACAGTTATTTTTGAGTACTCTGTCAAAAAAAATAATCACATTGATATTTTCTGTTAATAGGATCATAAAACTTTAAAACATACTTAGTTTGCATCCTGCTTCAAGCATAGTTTCCATATAGCAACCCTTGCATCATCCTGCTTAGTACTTCTGCATCAAGAAGCAAGGGCTGCTAGCTATGTGAAAACTAGGCTTGAAGCAGGATGCAGTATATAATACTGTGTTGAAGTACTGTGTTAAAATAAAAAAATTTTTTGGTCGGGCAAATTTTTAAATTAAACAATGCATCAGATTTTGTTAAATTATTTAATGAATGTATATCTAAAGTTTTGTTACATTAAAATTTAAAAATAATATGAAATAATCATTTAAACATAACATAAACATACTGCTATCAAGATAAGCTGCACAATCATTGATAAGCTTTGACAACACTTCTATCTCTTCTTGTCCAGTGAGAAACACCAAAATATCTTCTCTGAAAAAATAACATTGAAAATGTCAAGAAAGTAAGAATTTATTTTTATTTCTCAAACCGAAATAATATATATCTCTATCAATGTTGAAGTGGCTATGGATACGGAAGATATAGTTTACACAATCATCTAGGAATACAGGAGTAATCCTGCACATGCATATATACCCACACCAAACCAATGCAAAACACTTGGTTGGATGACTCACTTCCCAGCATCACTGCTGGGACTCAGTGGTCTAATCCTCACACTGTAGACAGATTTGATGAAACCTGTGTGGGTTTCAGTCCAATTGTTGCTGTTTGATATTTTGATGATTTTTTGTGGGCATGATTTTTCATTTTTGTTCATTTAACCACCACAGGGCATAAATAAAGTACCATTGTGCTGATCATAATGGTTAAAGCTCAACTATTTTTTGAAAATATTTTTGTTTGTTTGTTGATTTGAATAAAAAATGTAATTTTCAAAAAAATCACTGAAAAAGATTTAAAAACAATATCTACATAAATATATTGATCAATAGCGAAATATTTCTGACAAGTTCTAGATGCTTCATACCCTGGTTCATTTTCTTGATGAACTTGTAAGGTGGATACCAAAGCAGCCTGGATATAATCTGTTTGAAGATCAACTGTATACATCATCTTTATAGGGTGTCTCCTCCCTTCAACATATAATATCTTTGCATTGTTAAAATAACTGGAAAAATGCTCCGCTTCTAATGTTGCTGACATGATTACAATTTTTAGCCTACGCAATTTTTCCATTTTACGTGATTGCTGAGCCTCTTTTATTATGCCAAACAAAATGTCAGTATGAATTGTTCTCTCATGAGCTTCATCTAAAATTATTACACTGTATTTTTGCAACAGTGGATCTAAAATTGCCTCTCTCAATAAAATTCCATCTGTCATGTATTTTATTTTAGTTTTTGGATTTGTTGCATCTTCAAACCTTACAGTGAAGCCCACAACAGTTCCTAAAGGAAACCCCATCTCTTTGGATACCCTTTCGGCAATAGTAATAGCAGCGACTCGTCTGGGTTGTGTGCAGCCTATCATTACATTTCCAGTTGCAAGTCCTGCCTCAAAAATATATTGGGGAATCTGAGTTGTCTTTCCACTACCAGTCTCACTCATTATTATCACATTTTCGGTTTTTCGAATTTCTTCTATGAGCTGGGGTCTTCCGTAATAAATTGGTAAGCATCTCCTTTGTTCCTTTAACTTCTTCTTCGTGTCTTCTAAACTTGCAGATTGCATGCTGTGTCCATAATTATTAGGCCTGTCGTGCGGCTTGCTGTTGATGCTGTTGTGGTTTGGAAATTCAACTCGGCTTCTCTTTGCGTTTTGCTGATTTTGGGATGCTTGGTAACTATGCTTCATTTTGTGTAAAATTATTTGAAATATCTGAAAAAATTCTTCTTCATAACGTTCATGCTATCATCAGCTACTTGAGGAGCAGCTACTCTTTTCCAGCACACATAATACACAACACGCGCCAAAAATGAAATCAAAAAAGATTTCTTACTCGTTTCTCGTTTCCCTGTAGTTTTTCATTGAAATCTTGAAATCAGAAAGAAAATTTCTTGTTGTTGTTGTTTAAATTTTGCAAAAATGAATTTTTTCGACGGATGTAATTTAAGGAATCCGGAACCAAATAATTCTTGTCATATCGTCATATTTGTAAACTGTGGAAAACAAATTCTCTGGAATTTTAACAGTTGAAAATCTCAACAATCTTATTTTATTACAAATTAAAAAAAAATCATTTTTCTGCAGGCTATAACGCAAATGATGACATGATGGGAACTTGCAATAACCATTGATGGCAATAACTTGATTTACTGATTTCTCACAACAACTTATACAACAAATCAAAGCCAGGTCGCTCTTAAAACGGCAAAATTACATCGTTTTTAAGGCTGGCGAAATATTTGACATTGCTTACAATCAATTTAGCTCTTCCTAAGCACGGAAACGTAAAAATGAGCTTGATTTCCAACACACTCTAATTTTGATGATTTTTCAAACATCTAAACTTTACTTTACCTGATATCCAATACAATTGCAGCGATTAAACCCTGACGTTTTAAATTGTAAATTGCATGGCAACTTTCCCTGTCGTGGAAGAAACTTTGTTCTTTCACGTTAAAGTGAAGAGTGTGATAATCCATATAAAACCTAGAAAATAACTGCTGTGTAAACATAAGAATTTGTTTTCTCTATTGCTAAGTAGATTGCACGCAGGCTAACGAATTGTACTCTCTAAAAATAATTTTTGCTTCTCGCTGATTTATCCCAATTTTGTATAGCTGTGATTGATCTTAAACACACAATACCAGCAATAATTGTCACAATTTAAGGTTCTCAAACAATTATGTTTTGGATGTTTCCATTAAAACGTTGAGTTTTCGAATAGCTCCATTTTCAAATCACTCAACTTTAAACAGCATTTTCAAATCATTCTGCTTGGATCTCAAATTAATCCGTTTTCAATCGTTTTAATGGGAACGCAAAATCAAAAATCGATCAATTCTGCTCCGTTTTCGTTACTAATGAAACGAAATAAAAGAGAGGTGCACAGATAAACAAAATAACGTTGATATGAAAATAATAACGGACGACAAACATAACTTATCAACATAATTTAATTTATTATGCATTTGTTCAAACGATTAAACTACATATACCATTTCAACGAACCGTTTTAAATAAATAATAAGTACCCCCGTCTAAATGATACATGGTAGGAAATCACGGGGGAAATGTTCCTTCTTTTCTATCTATTGTGGTGTGCTTTTCTTCGCCGAGGATTGCTGGTTTCCTCCAGCTTTCCGCCAGGGAACGAAAATATTAGTCCGAGGACAAAATTCCGGCTCTTTTTCCACCGGAGAATTCCCGGGATAAGAAACACCGGATACTTAAGCGGGGTGTATAAATCCATCGGAATATTACTATTACAGCTGATGAAACCGACAATTTTAGTCACGTGGTCGATTAATGAACACGTGAGAGTTTGAACAGAACTATTTTAGTTGAGTATACATTCTAATGCCAAACATCAGGGCAAAACCAAACAGTGAATTATGCTGGTTCGCTTTAAATTTAAGTTATTATATAAAAAAACTCTAGGTTTCATAAAAGCATAGACTTCACAAAATCTATATCTTCACAAAATCATTTTTCCATAAATATTCAATACATTTTCGTGCATTACCCAAGCAATAATATCGTGATTATAAAATCCAGAATTTGTCAGTTTCACCATGAAAATATTATTATTATTATTATTAAGTCTTTTTTGTTAAATTTGAGCAAATCTATTATTTAAATATTACAAATACGAAATTATCAACAAAACATAATTTATCTAAATCTAACTCACTAGTACGGAATAACCCGAGATAAAAAATTATCTTTTTCATAATTAAATCCCCTTTCTGGTCTCAATAGTCTGTTTCTCTGAATAACTTTTCTCATTCTTTTTTCAAGTGAATGTCTTTTTGGTTTCTTAGCATCATTGTCTGCAAGAAAAGAATACTGACTAGCAAATGAAGCCCAAAAATAAATTTTAACACTACCACAGATAAAGGCCTTGTCTTTTTTGAGGTTCATCCGGTTTCTTTCAATCCTTTCTCCTTTCTGAACTCAAATCATTATTTAATTAATTATACAAGCAACCCTGACAATCAATTATTACCCCGTTTACACGAGAGAAATTTGATCGATCCCAAACTGTTTCGATCTCAAATTGGACCGGATAGGCCTTGCGTTCACACGGGTTCGCTCGGGACCGATCGGCTAACCATGCCAATTTGGGTTCGCCTACCAAAGCGATCCAGTTTGGGATCGATCCCAAATCGTTCCCACAAAGTCTCATGTAAACACCTTCAGATTGCTGGATCGATCCCAAACTAGTACGGATAGTAAACGAGGCAAATAAATGAAATAGAGGCTTTTCAACATGCTGCCATTATTCTATTATTTTGATTATTTTTAATCACGACGAAAACATGGCGGGTGTTCATCAGAAAAGTATTTTTAAAATTTTCAACTAAACCTTGAAAAAATTTGATAATGTAAAAACTCACCAGGTAGACAAGATTTTCCACATTGTTCTGGAGTTGCAAAATTATTTGTGTTACCAAGACAACCATTGTAATCAAATGCCAGGCAGGTTTTTGTTTCTGAATTAAAACTGTAACGCACGATAGTGGATGAACATGACTTTGGACTCCATATTCTTTCACATACATCACTGTCTTTGGAATCTTAAAGTAGAAAAAGTAGAAATGATCAGATTTGCAGAAAATAGACACAATATTCCTCTACGATTATTCAATATAATTATGATATAGTTATAATTATAATTATAATATTCATATACAGTGACAGGTTCATAGTTGACGCAGATATACAAGTTCATAGTTGACACCTCCAAACAACGGACACCTCTCTACAACGGACAGTTACACTGGTCCCACGGGTGTCTGTTCGTTGGAGGTTCCATTGTATTATTATTAATAACAATTTAAATCTTCCCTGCACCCGACAAGGCAATATTTAAATAATTTCCATAATGATTTTAAACATAACAGAGTAGTCTTTCAAATACTGATTTAGTTGTGGCTTATATCGATTGATTAAAATTTTTGTATTAGAGAGTTTATATTATTGTTGATATAATATATAATTACATTGTTACTCAGTATTAGTTTAATACTATTAATGTTTTGTTATCTAATAAATGAAGACTTCGCCATATTTCAAAAACAGTTTTAATCAATATACAGCTTTGATAGCGCAGTAAAAAGTGAGTAAAGATGGGAGTAGTGTTTCACTTTTAATTCTGCAAATTCATTTAAAAAACCACATATTTGCCAAAGAATTTTAAAATTTCAAAGCTCTCGACAATGAAATTAAACAATAAAACTGTTATGATTAAGAAGCGCAGAAGAATTTTGAATTTCATTGACCAGTTAATTCACTAATTAGTTTGTTTAAATTTTAGAAATAGCCAATGAAATCGTAGTATAAATGAACATGTGATACGAATTCAGAGATGAGATTGGCCAATCTCAAAATGTAGACAAACTCATCGGTAGATCAAAAACAAATTCCCCTTTGCCTTAAAATTGTGAGATTTAAAATTAGCAAAAGTATTTTTATAATAATTCTTTATTTGGTATATCCATTATTTATTAAATTATTCTTCACAGCTGAATTGTGCAGCTGAGATATTTCTAAAAAGCAACTTGATTAAATATTAAATCAAAAATCGAACATACTGCACAGCTTTTTGCATCCATCAATGCTTTGTGATATGTTTTTCTGTCCACATTTATTCAGGATCTCTTCAAGATATTTCCTACAAGTCTCACTTTTGCCCTCGGCAGCCTCGACTTGAGTTTCATACTGCAACGCACTGTAACATGGACCTCGTTCAGTGGCAGCCATACAGACTGCAGCTGAAATACGACATAATTATATGAATTATATTTTGAGATTTGAAATTTTGAAATTTTGAAATTACTAAAATATCGGGAAATCATGCAGGCTGCAAGAAAATCACTGTTGTCAATAACATTTGTAAGAGAAATAAAAACTTTTAGTTACAACGTTTAGTTTCGCAACTCACAAAACTCCAACTCAACTTAAATGATCCCTTTTTCAAAATTCCTCTCCCAGCATTTGGGTCAATTGCCCTAAAAGCCGATGTCCCTCTTGGCGATTTTAAAAGGAATGTGCTGATGAAATCGGGCGAAAGAGGTGTTGGCTCTCCAATTCTAGATATTCCGAAAATCAGTTTTTCCATGGAGTAATAGAGTATTCTATGTTTTTTCTACTTTGTGTCAAATTCCAAATGGTATACATGCGGTTAAAAAGAGAAGCAAAGAAACTGGCTGCAAAACAAAAAAACTTGACATGTCTAAATTTTAGTTCAGGTTCAAATACACGTTTGCCTCTGGTCCCTTCTAACATCCGCTCAAGATAAAAACTTCACAAAGATCAAGATAGATCAAGATAGATCAAGATAGATCAAGATAGATCAAGATAGATCAAGATAGATCAAGATAGATCAA
>JAYJMH010003076.1:16468-28156 GCA_036873815.1 Phacellophora camtschatica
AGATCAAGATAGATCAAGATAGATCAAGATAGATCAAGATAGATCAAGATAGATCAAGATAGATCAAGATAGATCAAATTCAAATTCAAATTCAAATTCAAATTCAAATTCAAATTCAAATTCAAATTCAAATTCACAACATTACAATATTACAATAATACAATTATACGTACGAATTTTAGCGGAAGATTTGGCTGCAGTCTTCAGTTGTGTAACTTCGACTTCTGTCTCAATTCGTGAATTTTCATCCAGTTTAATTTGCAATTCTGGTTGTTCGTTCAGCATATACGCTTCGTTATTGCTTGGGTCAATCGCCCTGAAAGCCACTGTCTCTCTTGGAGATTTTAAAAAGAAGGTGCTGATGTAGTCGGGCGAAAGAGTTGTTGGCTCTCCAATTCCAGATATTTCAAATATCTTCACAGCCTTATTGGCTCGGTTAATAAAGTTTACCTTCCCGTATCTGATTCCAATTTCTGCATTTTTTGATGTGCTATTTACTTCGCTCAATGCATTTCCTGGGAACGCAAAAATCATATTGGTTTCAAAAGGTGAAATGATAATGAATTCAATGTCAATGCAGTAAACTGTAATGTTTCGTGTGTGGCAGCAATGAAATATACACAGACGTATCAACTGAAATTGCTACGAATTTAACAAGGATATTGTAGCTATGAATGATGTAATGCTTGTTTTAAGAGGTAAATAAGTAAGTAAGTAGCCAGCCCGAAGGCTCCTTTTACATTAGCTGCTACTGATAGGGGAGAGCACCACTCTTTTCCTTGTTTTGATAACCCCTTACCCTAGCTGAACTGGTACTAATTTATCGACCTCGAAATGATAGACAGTTGAGTTGGCTGTGAGTTTTGTAGTTAGAAATTTCGACAACTGCACACGAACCTGCGCTCTCATAAAGAGTTTGGTTTCAAAACGCAGCGGCTTAAACGCAGCACTTAAACGCAGTGACTTTGAAAAGTCAAATGTTGGCAAAAATAAATAAGGAAAGTGGGATGTTACCAAAATTATGAAAAAAAAATAGAAGCGAAACAAAATATTATGGTAAAAAAAGAAAAGTAAGGATTTATTTGGGGGGGGGGGAATAGTAAAAGAAGCAAAACTATTGTGTTAAGTGAAGTGTACACAATAAAAGCCGTTGGAGAGCAGTTAGATAATGTTGAGCATGTCTGCATCATAATACGCTTCAAAACAAAAATCAATTTGTATTGCATTTGCATTCTGAATTAAAACAATATTTTGGTTATTTTCACAACCAATACTTTCTTCTCTTCTATTTTAGTGGCATATTTTTAGGTACTCACCATTTTGCCTTGTGATCTCCAATGTCGCTGGCTTGTTTTTATCATCTATCGTAAGTGCTTTTTCGTTATTCAACAGCAATTGCTCACCATTTCCAACAGCAAATGCTTCAATTTTATTCGTTACAGCTTCGCCGAAATTCAATGTTATTGTTCCTGTGGCTGCTGCGGGTAAATTCTTAAAATGCTCCCCATTTATCTTGAGTTCACTTTCAAGGCCAGCAGAATTCGTTATTCCAATAATCATTTTATTTGGTGGTGGTCTGCCACTTGCAACTATCGCATCTATATCAAAACGAATGACTATTTGAAATCGAGGAATGCAGAGGAGCAGAAATCCAACAGTTTGAAAAACTAGTTATTACACAAATACAAAAAAGATGAAATTCGAATGGTTATTAAATGATAACGAATTTGAAAAACAAACTTTGTCAAAACACAAACCATATGAATTTCAAAACATTGTGCTAAAATTCCTATTACAAAATGATAACCAGTGTAAATAAAGCTTTAAAAAATCCCTTAATGCATTAGAAGCCAAATAAACAATTCAAATTCATTTTTCATTTTTCAAATTCAGTTTCAGTTTTTGTTGACAATTTTTTGAATTGATTTTTCATTATTTGCAAGTTTGACTGAAGCGTTCACAGTTTATTATTCTCGTCTAGTTATATTTGTTGTTGAAATCTATATAATGATTCTAAAAAACTTCCACGTACCAGTTTCATTATCCTTTGATGTGCCAGTGTTCAAAACGTTTGGTTCTGAAAATTGGTCAAGGTTTCCTACTTTTATATTTGAACCACCAAAGTTTCCAAGGCCGTTTCCGGTTATGTCAGCATACCTTCCTAATGTGGCATAATGAAAATTTTTTCTAGCAGACTCCCATCGTTGATCTGTTAAAATAAACGAGTTCAATAAAATTAAAGTAAAATGCAAAGGAATATAGTTATCTTTATAATATAATAATTAAAATTTAAATATTGTATTAAAATAATAAGAGGAAAATATCTGGGATGCATAAATATTTTGGATGTTCGGGTTTATTGCTGTGTGTAGTGAAGATATAACTCGTATCATTTGAAGTAATTTAATCAAGAATAAACTGATTGTAACAGGAAGGTTCTTGTACAAAACGCTGGAAACACATATAGATATATTGACGAGTAGAGAACAAATTCTATCATTTTAAGCATTCAACTTGCATCATTTTGTGCAATTTTGTCCACAACAAACAAGTAGTAACAGGGAAATCTTAACTTAAATTCTTGAAATATGTAAAGATATATTGACATGTACAGAACACATTCTAACAGCTGCATTTAGTTAAACGTATGTAGTGTTTGTTTTTTATGTGTGTATCTGTGTTACTCCAAGTGTTGCTCCAAGTATATGTTGCTCCAATATACCTATAACTGATAATTTTCAAGCATCGGGCTAAAGTAACAAAAGCATTATTACAAATTTTTATCAGAACAAGGTATCAAACTTCAAGTTAGAGAATCTTACATCAACGTCAAGCAAAACCAAAATTATCAAATCTAAAGCTCCTCCATAGCAGCTTTGCAAACGTCGAAACATATTTTTGGGTTACCGGGTAGAAATAAATAAAAGAATAATTAATACTTACTTTCTCTGTGAATAATCATAATAGTATATGCTGCATTAATATCAATTGAAAACAAATCTTCTCCATTCATAAACAATCTCTCATCTGTTCCTTTGACGTTAGCTCTTAACTCAACAGGTTTCGTTCTCCCAATTGGCGTTGCAGGGAGTACAAACATACCCGCCGTTGAAGGACTGGCACTGGTCTTGTACATTGTACCGGACACTTCAGTAATTTCAGCCTCTTTTTCAGCTATATTGTTGTAAGCAATAGGTAGGATTCTTAGTTGGTTAGGAACAACATTGGAAGTTATTTTTGTCATTTCGGGGTCGGAATTGTCAACTTTTAGGCCCTTTGTTTGTTGCAGTCGTGCTTTAATAGCTTCCCAGTCATCGCCTAAAATATTGGCAATAGTAAATAAATAAATTAATTAAAAATACAATTTGATAACAGTTCACAAATTGCTGCAAGTCAAATTATATAAAATAAAAAAAATAAAGAAATTAAGTTCAATTGAAATTAACAGAAAAATTAATAGAAGACAATAAACTATGCTAAGTTTTTGTACCTTTATTATGGACGACAAGCCAGTACGGAGACAAAGCCTCCAACGCAACATCCAATTCCTCTTTTCCATTTATATACAATTTATCAACACTATCTTTCATCGTTGGTTTAAAAGTAAGTGGTGAAAATCTAGACTTGGCTTTCACATTTAAATTTGCTAATGCATTTTTTCCAGGCAATTCAATTTTCTGTCCGGTTCCTGATTTTTCTTCAACGAGAACAAACCCATTGACACCATTTGCAATAACAAAGTCAATAGACTCTGGAATGAATTGATGATTAAAACCAGACTTTTCTCGTAAGCTTGGTTGCTGCATTTGTTTAGTAACAGTTGGTTCCTCTTTGCCAACAATTGAAGTATTGGATAAATTGTTTTCGTTCAAGCTTTGTTGCGTTGTTAAACTAGCTGCTAAGGTACTCGAATAAAAACTGCTTCCGTGACTTTGTAAATAAAGACTCGATGAATTATTAACTGCAGAAACGGAATCAGAAGCGTTTTTGTTTATTTCTGCTTCAGGTGCAGCTGTTCCAGAAGCATGACTCGCAATAGTATCAACGGATTGTGGCATTCCATTCGACTGCAGTCCTCCATATTGAGTACCTGGTGGTCTGTTGTAGACGGGTACATTATTTTCATGCGCAACAGCGGCAATAGGAAGAGGCTGAGCAACAGGAAGAGGCTGAGCATTTACTGATGAAGTTGATATTCTTTGAAATTCTGCATTTCTCGTTGATTCAAATTCATATCCTACAAAAATTAGGATTTGTAAAAATAGATACCAGTCACATATCAACCTTTGTTTGTATCATTCAAAAATCGTTCAAAAAATTAAGCGAGAAATGAGAAAAAAAGTAGAAAATGATCATCTATTTGATAAAAATAAGTTCTTTGACTGTAAAACAAAAAGGTTTTTAACTGTTAGCATTGCATTGGTCAGTTATGTTGCAATTCCCTTCAATTAATGCTGGGCTTATTGGAAAATAGAAATTTAAAACTAAAATCTCAAATGAACCAAATATCTTTAAAAATAATAGCAGATAGCAATTTCTGTAGATATTATTGATAAAATCAAAATGCTTTCCTACCTTTTTTATGCACCACAATTATGGTACTTATTCCTTTTGAATCAACGTCTACAGGGAGTATAATCTGACCATTGAGAAACATTTCAGAGCCAGTTGCAGTTTCAAATGCTTTAAATTTCAACGGTTCTTGTCGAGATCTGATCAAAAATCCGAGTGTTGCAGTCGCATCCTTTGGAACATCAAGTTTTTGCCCAAGACTCGAGATTTCTTGGATCCGTATATTCGAAGGGCCTTTATTGATGACTTTCAACTGTAGAGCAACAGCTTCTTCTGCGGGATCGTTTGCCAGCGCTCCTGACTGCTCGGTAACTTGAACGAGGCCTTTATTCTCGGAGCCAATCAAGTCAAATGTAGCTTTGCGAGTAGGTTCCCAAGAATCACCTAGAAAAGACAACATTTTCTGTTAATAATGTCCTAGAAATAATCCACAAACTTTGGAAGTCCTAAAATGTCTTACAAAAGAAGCAGGATTGATTGCTTTTCCGAAAACATGGCCTTCAAAAATATTTGTTAAAATGATGGGAATTATGCAATGAGGCTAATTCGATACGGCAGTGGCACTTCACATTGCACAAATTGTAAAAATACAAAATTCAGCAAACATTTATTAAAAAAAACCCTTGTGGCTTTAAAATACTGACCTTCCTTTCCGATGACAATGATTGATTCAATACCTTTGGCAACTTTTGGATCAATCAACAACTCTTTCTTGCCATTTACAAGCAAATTTGCGTTCGTCGCTTTGTCAAGAGCTTTAAAACGTAACGGCTGAGTTCCACCTGTTATTAGCAGTCCTAAAGTAGCAGTGGCATTTCCTGGAATATCTACGTTCTCTTTTTTATCTGTAACTTCTTCCAAAATGATAGTTTCATTCAAAAGCATGTTCACGGCCGTTATTTGAAGATTATACTGATGAACGGAAGGCTCTGTAGCCCTTTGGAAATTCAAATAATCTGACCCGCTCACATGTGTCATACTCGAAAGAAGGTCAGCAGGATTTTCGGTGTTTCCACTTCCAGTTTGAAGCAAAGATGATTGAATTTGCTGCCAATTTTGACCTGAAATTTAAATTTTCAATTCAAAATGTTAGAATTATCAAACAACAATAAAAATTTCTACCTTCTGGGGTATATGAATAGAGTACATGTATTTCCATAAGTTTGTTTTGATACCGTGATAAACTGAATGATATTAAAAATTTCAAAAGCTTTGAAGATCGATCGACATCACCTCTCTTCGTCCTATATACAGCATTACTACAAAACGATATACACAGTCTTACTATATTCAGGATAGAAGACGAGACATAGTTCAAGGCCTAGTCCTTCCTGTTTGAAGAGGACAGGACAACAAAAACACCACGAGGCTTGGTGCACATCTATCAAAACAAAACAACACTAATTCAAATTCAAATTATCCCTAAAAATTAAAATATAAAAAAATATTCCTCTCGATATTACTTACCTTCGTCGTGTATAACAAGAATGTTCATCATCGAAATATCGTTCAAATCTAGAGTAAGAACTTGCTGTCCGTTCACCATCACCTGTTTGTTGTTGTCTTTCAACATAGCTTTGAACTTGAAAGCATCCTTCTTTGAACTAGTAGGCCTAGCCAGTTGAAGCATTTCGCTTTGCTGTACATCAAGAGCCTGGCCCGAGGAGATTTCCTCCACTGTTATGTCTTTGTGAAACATGTTCATTACAATAAATTGAGATATCATGATATCTGTCAGCTTCAGTGTTCCAGCAGAAGTTTGATTTTGCCAGTCTTGTCCTTCAACAAAATACATGATTTATGAAAACGGAAAAATTTTAAAATTCAATGAGATTTTTTTGCAGGAAGGAAAATAAAGATACGAAAGACGATTGCTGCTTTTACTTCATTGCACCTTCTGGACACACGGCTAGAATATAGTACAAGCACTTACGAGTTTCAAACAGAATAAAAGCACAAATAATTCAAAAATATAAACAGTTGACGGTTACTTCACTTATATCTCTAAATTAATTGTAATAATTAGTAGCAACAAGTTTAATACCATGTAAAACCATTCACCACCATACATTTCTAAATTTCCAACAAAATGCTAAACAACGCTTGTGCAGCAACTTTTCTAAATTTTAAGTTTACAAGTGCCCTCTGCGCAGCCGGGCTACACATTACTGATCTATGCTGTTTAGGAAAGGAATTACCTTTCAACTACATTCATTTATTTACCAAAAAACGAAAATGAAAATTTGGAGATGTAACTAAATGTGACTTGATGTCTGATTAAAAGAAAAATATTTTAAACAAAAAGAGTTATTCAAAAAGTGTCTTGTACGCCATGGCAATGAATAGTTGGTAACTGAACGAATAATTTAGTTTATTTATTTTATGTTTACTTTTCACAGTCGTAGGTTTTTTATTCACCAAAAGAAAAATATAGGTCTGAAACAAATAAACTAAAATAAATTATGCTACTGTTTAAATGTAAAGCAACAAGAGTTGTCCTAAATATTTCTGGTACACGGTGGTAACAAATAACAAATAATCTTGCTGGTGTAGCATTAATTATGATTATTTTTACTCTTAACTTTTTTAACAAACGCTTTTTGTATCAGGTGTACTTGAATCCCACCAGAAAAATTACTGGATGGATAAAAATAATTTGTTTATTTTATGTAAATTTTTCAACACTATCCTACCTTCTTTGTGTACAACAATATTCATTATGTCGCTAGAATCTTTGCTGGCATTAGCATACAAAATCTTCTTTCCATTTATCATTAGTTCTTCGTCGTTCTTCTTGGATTTCGCTTTCAGTTGGAATGGTGCACTTATTCCAAAAGAAGATATCCCTCCTTGAACAATACCTCCTTTGATGATGTCAAACTTAAGCTTTGTTATTGCTGTCTCTTCCACAGTTACCATGTCTTCCCCTGAAATATCAGTTGCAGCAAAATGCAACGTCTTTTTGTTTGAGTCTTGGCCATTCACGAGAGCTTTCCAATCTTGTCCTAAAGCAAAAATAAAAAATTTTTAACAGTTGGTTTCAATGCTATCAAACGGTTTATATTGTGAAATTGAATCGGTATTGAACATTTTTTAGCATCACGAATTTGCTGCTAGCAAAATAAATTTTTACTTAACCTTTCCAAGACCTATCTAAGTTTCATTTCTCAGGGGGTAGCACAAACAAGCCAAGTTAATTCCAAAGAAAAATAATTTTCTTTCTCGGGGTAACAAAGCTAAACAAGTCTAAAATATCGTCTTTCATATACTTAAGTATAAATTTAAGTTTTTGGAAAAACGTTTGCCAACGATTTAAACAACAAAAGCTTGAGACAATTTCTCTGATCTCGTCAAACTTTTTCAAGAGAAAAATAGCAAGCTTACATCAAACGCATAATGCGTTAATTTGCGCAAAGAAGTTTTGATGCTCGCTTTCATTTTCTAAAACCGACGAGTAAAATAAGGGACAGTGGATCATTGAGAAAAATGTTTACAAAACAAAATACCATTTTACAAAACATTATAAAAAAAAATCAATTAGACAGAATGCTTGCCTTCTTTATGAACGTATAACCCGGGAAATGATCCAACGTTTCCAAGCTTTTTCAAATCAAGAATGTATTGCCTTTCCCCACTAATAAGCAATTTTTCATTGCCTTCTTTTGTTATTGCTATGTATTTTAATGGTTGTCGTCCATCTGAAAATGTCATGGCTACCAAGCCTTTTTCTTTGTTCAATATATCTATTGTTTGGTTCGTTCCACTTGTTTCCAGAACTGTTATATCTTGGTCTGCCATGTTTAGGACTGGAAACATTACTGAAACAAAGAGAAACACGGGATTTAGAAAAATTGTAGAAATGTTGTAGCAGAGAGACTCTTTGCGATAATTCAAATAAAAGTATTTTCTGCTTAGATTTTCATAATTAAAGATCGTTTTTTCGAGTTTCAAAATATTCGGTATTGCAAATTGATGCAAATGATAAATTTCTGAACACATTATATTTCTTATCGCTTTTGTGTCCGGATTTAATTAAGATTAACAGAAAAACCCTACCTGAATTTTCATTCTTCAGGTGGAGCACACAAACCAACTCAGTTCAATGTTAAATGTAAGTTAAAATATTTGAAAGTAAAGTTTTGTCTGTTTACATCCCGAAAATATGACACCTTACGTTGACTGGAAATGGGCCATACACACGTTTTCTATATAAGGAACACCTTTAAAAGGAACTCCAGGCTGAGATGTGGGTAAATTATTTTCAAATCTCAAAAAGTATTTACATTATGTAGAAATTAAGTGTGCAGATGTTTAGAGCATGCCTTGAAGAGTATTTTGAAGGTTTTTTAGAAGCGTATAGGGGGCACAAAATTCTCAGAAATTCACGAAAAGCATTGAGGAACTTCCAACCTCAACTTGAAGTTAAGGTTCCTTATATAAAAAATCTTAGGGGGAAAGGGTAAAACAGTTTGCACCAAGTTTAAATAGATTGACCAATTATTTCTACATTTCTTTTTTTCTAGATTCTAACATGCTCTTTTCTCAAAATGAATGTTTTTTAAACACAAGAAAAATCTTTTAAAATTGTTCTGTACATGTGCTTTACTTAAGAAAAACGTTCCAAATGTCCAAAAAGCAAAGAATCAAACTGGACCACAAGTTAAAGAAGATTCACAAACCTACTAAATTTGTTCTCACATAGTTTAGAATATTTCAATACTTACTAGTTGGTCCAGTTTTCCCAGCTGTTTTTGTTGTATTGCTAGCTGCTATTGTCCCAGCATCTGCCACCGCAGTTTTTGAAGTTGCCGCCGCAGCAGGCATTGCAATAGATGGTAATCTTTGAGTAGATGATGCAGAAACTACATTTGATGATGCTACTTTCGATTTCGAAGAAGGTCCTGAGGCAGCAGAACTCGCCGATGGACCATTTGTATCTTTGCCTGTGAAAATAAAAAATATTTAAGATTGCAACATGAAATGAAATCATGAAAATAACTGAAAAGAGTATTGACCATGGGTATTCGGACGCCAAAATAGTAGTTGCAGGTAATTTCCTACCACATTAATTTAATTATTTAATAATTTCATTATTTTCTTCTTCTCGTTGTCTAAACAACAGAAATAAATTTACAAAGAGAAGAAAACGAAATTATTAAATTAATGTGGTAGGAAATTATCTGCAACTATTATTTTGGCGTCCGAATACCTATATATTGACTGTAGCTTAAACTATTTGATCCAACAAACAATAAGCGGTCGCATGCAAGAAAAGGTGGTTTTTAAAATACGGCTAAAACTCTTCAGCTTGAACAATCGGTTAGAAAGTCTTTTGAGAGTTTGCAATGGCAGAGATCAACTGTTTCTGCTGCACTTTACATTGTTTGTACAGTTGAATTTCTCTAGCTCAAACCTCGAACTCAAATAATTTGAGCTCCCGTGCCTAGAGCTTCCAGTGCTAATTTATCCTTGGTTATCTACCAATTACGAACAAATTGTCATTTCTTTTGAGAGTTTGCAAGAGCGGGGGTAAACTGTTTCTTTTTTTTATTTTAAATTGTACAGTCAAGCCTCTCAAATTCAAAATCGTATAATTAGAACTCCCGGTAAAATCAAACTGTTTTGTATATCCCTCGAGAGCTTTCAGTGTTGATTTAGCTTTAGTGTTATCTTGAAAACCTGTTGTCTTGAACAAATTTTCGTTCCCTTTGAGAGTCCAAGAAAGCGGGGTTCTTCGATTCTAGTATATGTTTTAACCGATTTCCCATGGAGTGAACTTTTACATCAACTGTTTTGTGGCATATCCCCTGAGAGCTTTCAGTGTAGATTTAGCTTCGGTTATCTAAAAAAAATTGCTTTCTCGAGCAGACTTTCATTCCCCTTGAGAGTTCGAGATAAAACGTTTCAATTGTTTGACAGTAAAATAACTTTTTTTTGCATTTTGATAAACTGCGATCATGAACCATCTTTATGCCGATTAAAAAACAACAAACATCAATTAAGTTTCTCGTCCCTGTCCCAATAATTTTAAGCCTATTGCTGGCAACAATAGGAGGCTTTTGATAGTTTTTGTTATGATGGTCTACACTATAAACCAAACAAGTTTAGGCAGGAAGAAGTAAAAGTTGCCTTAACATAAAATTAAAATAATCTAGTCCATTTTAAAAATTAAAAATCAAATCGGCTCATTTCCTCCTATCTCTAACTTGATTCAGAGTTTTAGTACCAGGATCATGGACAGTATCAGATCATAGTCAAGATAATCACACATACCATCTCTAGATATATGACAAACGTTATTCGTTCTTAAAATACACATTTAAAAATAAATTTTTAAGAACAAAATGTTCAACTGTTATTTGTCATATATCTAGAGATGGTATGTGTGATTATTTCAAATATGATCTAACACTGACCTGTAAACATGTTGCAAGTTTTTAAACATTTTAAGACCCCCCTAAATTTCTCCTCCACCCCCTGACGATATTTAATGACGGGTCCCTATAAATGCATGTACATTCTTCAAAAAGATATTAATAGATTATGTGTATGCAGGGTTACGTAATTTAATGACTGTAAACCAAACAAGAATGTTTATTTAATGCAATGTCTGTAAACAAAAACAAAGAACCGGACTGAGAAATAAAACATTTAGTGCATGATTCATCATTGTATTACAATTTAGTTTTGCCACAATAAAAGATACAAATTTCTAAATTCTAAATTTTATTTTTAAGTCAGAAGCACATAATAAATATATATTTAACATCTATGATCTTAAATTCTAAGTTACATTTTTTCAAAAAAGCTTTGCGTGTTATGTTAAAAATAATCTGCACGCAGTTTTTCTTTACGTGGCTGTTTTTACACAAAGACAGCCATTGATTCGTTTAGTAAAACAAAATCATTTAGTGTTATTGATGACAGGAAATAACATAGTTAACAACAAATATTTTTCTAATTATTTCACTTTTTAGTTCACATTTTGTTGGAACATTCATCATTCTAATCTTAAAAGCCAGTCTACAACAACAGGCAGCAAGTAAACCTTGTTGCTACGAAGAAAACTTCAAAATTCGAATTAGAAATTTTCAAATTTTTAAATTTTTAAAGTCA
>JAYJMH010003087.1:4788-28139 GCA_036873815.1 Phacellophora camtschatica
TTTTTTTTTTTTTTCCCCCCCCCCCCCCCCCCCCCCCCCCCGCTTAAAATATTGTATTTGTAATTTAACGCACAACATATACTCAGTTTCTTAGAAAATTTAAAATTGATTTTTAAATCTTAATGTGATGAATTCAACGTTTATAGTTTGTTATTGCAACGTTTGTTTTCAAATTCTGCAGGTTTTTAACAAAAACGTGCGTAGGTTTTTAACAAAATCAAGTTGTGATTGTAAATTGCATTTTTTGATTTGAAATAATTAAAAAGCTCACAGGGAAATTGTCTCATTTCCAGCAGAGAATTTACTGTTTCAGTCTGACAGTCTAACACAAGTTTCTAAATATTCAATTTTTAGTTTGAAGTGTTTTAAAGCAATTATGATTTTATTTGCTGTAAATTTTCGTGTTTGGAGGTTAGGAGTAACGTGGCACCAAAGAATAGTATTATCAAATGCCTAGCTGTTTACTTGTAGTTATTGGCTAACTTCGTGTTTATACTTAGTTATACGACCCCTTCAAGTCAAGCAAGCTTTAGAAAAATATCTTAAATTTTTATCATGTTTAAATTGCAGTGTACATTTTTGCCACATCTTTGACTTGGGTAGGGAGGTGTGTCCTATATTTTTGGGTCTGGAATTTCGATAATATGTTTTTAGGTCTGAAAACTTTTTCATCAAAAATATAATTTTAGCTTTAAAAATTGTATATTTTTGGGCATAAAATGTTAAAAAATGCGTTACATGCGCCATACCATTATATTTTGGGGTTTGCGTTTTCATTCAATTATATTTTTGCGTTAGCTCAAGATTTTCTCAGACATGCCCCCCTATCTAAGTTAGATGGTACTGCCCCCCCCTGAATCCAAAATAAAAAGAAATGACAAAATGCAAATGTGTAATTATATAGCAAATTTTTGGTAACTGAATCTAGAACATTATAAAATTCAAGAAATATATTATTAAAATACAAATTAGCTATATTAAATGTCCAAAACTTTTAATTAAAAACAACCAATTTAGCATAAATTTTATTTTATATAAAGCTTTGAGCTAAAATATCTTGTGAGATTTTCAGGAAAACCAATTGTAGTTCTTCTAGTCTTTGAATTTTTTTAGAATTTTTAGAACCTATTTGGTTTTGCAATAATTTCTCCAAAATCTCCCTAAATTCCATAGCAGTTTTCAACAAGGGCTCTCCAAAACTCTTCAATTTTATTTTTGCATCTTCTTTTTTATTTTCATTTCCTTGGCCAAATATTTCCAGTTCTTTTTCTTTTGCTATGATCAGTTTTACTTTCTCTTCTTCTTCTTTTGTCAATCCTTTTGGGGCTGAGGCTGCAGAAATTGAAAACTTGAGCAAATTACCCCATGGTGGATCTGTCTCGCCAACAATATGTTTTCCAAAAGCTAGCATTCCCATTTGCTTGTGAGAGCCTTCTGAAACTGCTTTGCTCTGGAGACATGACACAAATTGCTCGTCCGACAAGTTTCTCTGGCATTGTTTTTTATGGTAAATATGAAAAATTCCTCTATCATAACCTCGGATAACTGTAAATTTGCTACCAAGATAGCTTTTATATAGTTTAACATCCTCCATACCCCATCCTTTTATTGTCACATCAAAACCTCCAACTTTAAGGAAATCGTCTCTGTACTGGCAACTCATTCCAAAACCAAAATCCCTCCAAAACCCTGTGTCTTTTGATAACCGCATCTGCTTCTCAAGAATGGGGACATCTTCTCCACCATAAGTAATAACTGGATTATATTGGCTAAATACTATAGGGTAGTATACTTTTTTCCCAGGGGATGAATGCAATCTACATCTTTCTAAGAATTCAGGCCTAAAATAGATGTCAACATCACAAAAGAACATCAGAACATTTCCACTATGCCAAACTTCAACTCCTTTTTGCAGCCCAGCACCTCTGCTGAATTCCTGTGTTGTGAACACAATTTTGTAATTGGTAAATTTCTCTAATGTTTCAATTCGATTCATTATTGATCTGAGTTGCTCTCGGCCCTTCATTCCAAAGTATACCACAGTCAAGAAAACATTCTGATCCCACCTTATCCCAACATTTACAAATCTCTGCATAAACTCATTAAATTTATCAAGTCTTCCAGATAAAGGCATGATTACATTAATCAAACGTTTGGTTGTATCTATTGTCTCCAGTTTTCTAATGCTTTGTAGAGGACCAAAAGGTCTTAAAACTTGAATTCTTTTGAAAATATTTGGCATTGCACTTCTGAAATACAAATCATATACAGTTCCATGAATACGGTTGTTTCTCATGATACCCTCGGCAAGCTGAAACACTGAAACGGGGTCGCCTTTTGATTCAGAATCATCGTTGATAGTTTTTATTGCAAATTTAATCACTTCATTGTGCTCGACACCTCTTTGCCCTGAAGGCCCTTCAGCAGGATTGCCTGATAACATTCCAACTTTGCCATAAAGATGACCTCCATCAAAACTGTCGAATGGAATCACATCATATTCATTTCGCGGGGTATATCCTCGAAGAACGTCATAATTTTTATCTACTTTCAGCGGTGAGTTATTTAAATCTTGGGAAACAACCAAATCATTGATTTTTTCATACCGCGCTAACTTTACTTTTAATTTTTTAATTTCTTCTCTCAGCTCTTGGTGTAAAACCTCTCCACCATGTTGCCCTTCATTCTCAAATGATCTCTTGCGCATTTGAGTTCCATCTTCTAATTTCCCATCATAACCATCGTTCTTGCATCTACATCTACAAGTCAGCAGAATAATTTGCGATGAGACCAATACGACAGACAACACAGCGAGGAGTTTTATCAGCATCGGGGATTTAGAAATTTGTCTCCGCATATTATTGACTGTGAAATTGGAATTTCTTTATTGACCATTGTTTCTTCTTGGTTAATGTTTTGCCGTTTCTTTCTCATTTAAAAATCAAAAGACTCGCACACAAATCCGCTTTACCAACTTTATGTAATCAGCTGTTTCTACCTGCTCCATTTTCGCCGCCATTTTTCTTGTTGTTACTTCCAGCCTCGTTTCAGCTCAAAGCTCATCATTAATAAGAGAATGTTCGATTCTTTTGTTGAAAAAAAAAACAGCAGTTCAAAAGCACAGTAAAAAGCTCAGGTTTTATGCTGTTTGTTTTTTCCGGATAATTCCCGCTCCCCTGACGCGAATGAATTAGAGCAAGTCTATAAATAACGCAACGTAGCTATTTTACATGTTTTTTGGGGTAGGTCAAAATTCACGGGATATACGCGACCGGGCGACTGGTGCATTTGAAGACGGGACACTGACACATTTGGGTTGCAAGAGAAACAAACCACCGGTCTTGTTTCTTGACTTCTTGACATGTAAATAGGCAGTATAAAATTGATTTTTTTTTGTATGATAAAGCTAAGCCTTATATTTTGGTTGAAAAGTTGCCATTTTAAAATTGCCTCCTTTTTCGTTGAAATAGGAAGCTTATAGCCTTACGTTTTGGTTAAAAAAGAGACTTTTCAAAGTTTCCTCATTATAGGGGTAAAATGGTAAGGTTATAGCCTTACTTTTTGGCTTATAGCGAGGCTTTTCAACATTGCCTCGTTTTGGGGTAAAATGGTAAGGTTATAGCCTTACTTTTTAGTTAAAAATCAAAATTTTCAAAATTACCACGTTTTGTGGTGAAAAGGTAAGGTTATTGCCTTGCGTTTTGACTAAAAATCAGCCTTTTCAAGATTGCCCCTTTTTGTGTTGAAATGGTAAGATTATAGCCTTACTTTTTTGTTAAAAATGAACATTTTAAAAATTGCCTCGTTTTGGGGTAAACAGGTAAGGTTATTGCCTTGCGTTTTGGCTAAAAATGAGAATTTTCAAAAATTACCTGCTTTTTGGTTTGAAATAGTTAGGTTATAGCCTTACTTTTGGGCTTATAGCGCGGCTTTTCAAAATTGCCTTGTTTTGGGGGTAAAATTGTAAGGTTATTGCCTTGCGTTTTGGCTAAATATGAGCCTTTTTAACTTTGCCTTTTTTTGGGGTGAAATGGTAAGATTATAGCCTTACTTTTTTGTTAGAAATGAGCATTTTCAAAATTGCTTCATTTTGGGTTGAAATGGTAAGGTTATTGCCTTGCGTTTTGGCATAAAAGGAGCCTTTTCAAATTGCCTCTTTTTTGGGCGAAATGGCAAGGTTATAGCCTTGTTTTTGGTTAATAACGAGCCTTCTCAAAATTACCTGCCTTTTGGGGTGAGATGGTAAGGTTATAGCCTTACTTTGTTGTTAGAAATAAGCATTTTCAAAATTGCTTCATTTTGTGTTGAAATGGTAGGGTTATTGCCTTGCGTTTTGGTATAAAAGGAGCCTTTTCAAATTGCCTCTTTTTGGACGAAATGGCAAGGATATTGCCTTGTTTTTGGTTAATAACGAGCCTTTTCGAAATTACCTGCCTTTTGGGATGAAATGGGAAGGTTATAGCCTTACTTTTTGGCTTATAGCGAGGCTTTTTAAAATGGCCTCGTTTTGGGGTAAAATTGTAAGGTTATAGCCTTACTTTTTTGATGAAAATCAAAATTTTCAAAATTACCACGTTTTGTGGTGAAATGGTAAGTTGTTGTCTTACTATTTTGTTAAAAATCAAAATTGTAAAAATTACCACGTTTTGGTGTGAAATAGGAAGGTTATAGCCTTACGTTTTGGTTAAAAAAGAGACTTTTCACAGTTTCTTCACTTTTGGGGTAAAACGGTAAGGTTATAGCCTTACTTTTTGGCTTATAGCGAGGCTTTTCAAAATTGCCTTGTTTTGGGGTAAAATGGTAAGTTTATAGCCTTACTTTTTCGTTGAAAATCAAAATTTTCAAAATTACCACGTTTTGTGGTGGAAAGGTAAGGTTATTGGCTTGCGTTTTGGCTAAAAATCAGCCTTTTCAAGATTGCCCCTTTTTGGTGAAATGGTAAGGTTATAGCCTTACTTTTATTTTAAAAATGAGTATTTTCAAAGTTGCCTCATTTTGGGTTGAAATGGTAAAGTTATTGCCTTGCGTTTTGGATAAAAATCAGCCTTTTGAAGATTGCCTCTTTTTGAGGGCAAAATAGAAGATTATAGCCTAACTTTTTTGCTAAGAACGAGAATTTTCGAAATTGCCGCCTTTTGTGATGAAATGGTAAGTTTATAGCCATGCTTTTTGGTTAAACACGAGCCTTTTCGAAATTGCCTCATTTTGGGTTAAAAAGGTAAGGTTACTGCCTTTTGTTTTGGCAAAAATGAGCCAATTAAGATTGCTGCTGTTTGGGGTGAAATGATAAGGTTATTGCCTTGTTTTTGGCTTAAAATGAGCCTTTTCAAAAGTGCCTCCTTTGGGGGTGAAATGGTAAGTTTATAGCCATGCTTTTTGGTTAAATACGAGCATTTTCAAAATTGCCTCATTTTGGGTTGAAAAGGTAAGGGTAAGTTTTGGCTAAAAATGAGCCATTTAAGATTGCTGCTGTTTGGGTTGAAATGATAAGGTTTTAGCCTTACACTTTGGCTAAAAATGAGTCTTTTCAAGATTGCCTCTTTTTGTGGCGAAACGTTAGGTTATAGCCCTGCTTTTTGGTTAAAAGCGAGCCTTTTCAAAATTGCCTGCTTTTTTGGTGAAATGGTAAGGTTATAGCCTTACGTTTTAACTTATAGCGAGGTTTTTCAAAATTTTCCTCATTTTGAGGTAAACTGGTAAGGGTATAGCATTGCGTTTTGGCTAAAGACGATGCTTTTCAAAATATGCTCCTTTTTGGGTGAAATGGTAAGGTTATAGCCTTGCGTTTTGGCTAAGGACGAGCCTTTTCAAACTTTATTGCCTTGAGTTTTGCTAAAAATGAGCCTTTTCAAAATTGCTTTCTTCTGGGGCTAAATCGTAAGGTTATATCCTTACTTTTTGGTCAAAAACGAGGCTTTTCGAAATTGTCTCCTTTTGGGGAGAAATGGTACAGACTTGCGTTTTTGCTGAAAACTATGCTTATCAAAATAGGATCATTTTCGAGTGAAATGGCTAGGCTATAACCTTACGTTTTGGCTTAAGACCCGGCTTTTGAAAATATGCTTCTGTTTGGGCGAATAGGAAGGCGATAGCCTTACGTTTTATCTTAAAACGAGGCTTTACAAAATTGGCTCCTTTCTGTGTGAAATTGCAAGGCTATAGCCTTACGTTTTTGCTGAAAACGATGCACATCAAAACTGGCTAATTTTTCGGCCCTACTTTCAGTTCCTTAAATCCCAAATGTCCTTAACTTTATGTCAATAACCAGAGCCGGAGCAAATGGGGGGAAGCTGGAGAGCAACCACACCCCAAACACTTTTTATTTAGTTTAGTCTGTCCCAGTCAGCTTGATCTCTCTGTTTTGCCCTCCCAATCCTCCAAGCGGAGCTCCACCCCCGTTAATAACCAAAATAATTGTTATATACTTTTGCAGTTGCAAATGGTCAACAAAATACATGGAAAATTCTAAAAAGAGAATAAAACAGATAGCAAAAGAATTCAGTGTAAAAAACGATTATTCTTCATACACTTGACCTGTCTTTGTACAAAGTGAAAGAAATACGAATTCAAGATATTAGATTACATAGATTTACCAAGATGCTACAGAAAATATCACAGTAGAAAATTGTTTTGTCCAATCATTCTTCTTTGGTTCCGTGCTTGAGAATGCGGGTGAACTCTACATAGTTGAAAAAGCCCTTTTGGTCAATTGGTGCGCCACGCAACATGTCGTCACATTCTTCCTCGCTGAATCTAAAAAAGCAAGCAAAGAGTGCATAAAAAATCAATCAGTATCATTGATTGGCATGTGTGACATGAAAGAGATTTCCAATCACAAAATTTCCAAAGAAATCGTTGCTTATAATCCCAAATATTTTTGTTTTCAATTGACAAATAAGGTCAAATTTAACAGAAAAAGTACACAGAAATGAACCCGCAATTGAATACTGTGCTCAGCTGGTAAACCAAATTTGAAAGAGTTCTGCCATTTCCTGGGCTATCCAGCAAATTTGTTCTTGAATAGGCTGTAAAAATTCTTGAAACATTGATTTGGATTATGAGATATCATTCAATCAATCTTCCTGGATAATCTTAAGGCATGCAAATAAGGAAAATAAAAATAATGTGTTCCTTATTAGATTTCATTGCGAATTAAAATAATTTCTGGAAGTCCACTCTATGGATTACCGTGTAAAGTCAATCAGACAGATGCAAAGTGTAAATGGGCAAGCAAACATTTTAGCTTTGTTTTGAGTTAACATACTTTTACACTTCACACCTGTCTGATTGACTTGTAGCATTCAATTCAAGGAATTTCCATAAAACTTTTTATTGGGTGCTTGGGTAATTTCTGAATCTAAGTTAACACTTCAGCCAGCTTTGTGTGTGCCCAGTAGCAAACAGAATTTGCCGAATCAACCCAGTATACTGAAGTATTGCATTTCAAAATGTCTAACAATTTGACAAAACATGATATGAACCTTTTCTAAAAGAATGGTCTTATTAACACTTATAGCCTTACAACCACACATAGAGACAACTGCCCCTAATCTATTTAAAGCGCTTGATAATTATAAATTGCTAAAAATAATTCAAAAATCACAGAAGAACATTTGTTTCAAGAAATTGAAATTATATATTTGTGTTCATTAATACTATAAATTAATAAATCTTAACAATTTCACAATTTTACACAGGAATGCATTTCCCATAATTTCCCCCAGAGAGTTTGCCCCTCCACAAAAAAGATTGCCCCTCCACATTTTCTGTTGAAAATTATTTTCGTCAAAATGTTGCTTGGTCCAATTATAGTTTGTGTGAAAAATAATGTGGAGGTTTAATGCACAGGCACAATTAATAAGGAAATTTATAATCCTGGGAAAACAATATCAAGATCAAGCATGTTGCTTCAGCATCACAAGTTAAAATTAACAAAACTTGACAAATGATTTTTATTGAGAATGTGTATGATATTGATGAAGTGGTGAGATTTCAGATAAAATCTATTATAAATTGACCACAGTGAAAACCACAGACAAATTCCCTAAATTCCAACAACAACTGATAATGATGGGCATGCTGCCAACAGGGCGGCCTAAAACAACTTGCAACACACAACAAAAGCACAGCTGTTTGCAATATCTCCAACTTGAAAAAAAATAATCACACAAAATTTTGTATTTCTTTTACAGCAATTGAAATGCAATTTTTAGTACATGTAATATATTTCTTTATAACAAAGTTTAACTGGGAGAAACTGCAAAAAAAAGTTCAAAATTAGGCCCATCGTCAATTCCTTAGTATCAAAACTGGTGTCATACTGCTCAAGCACAGCCAAAAAACATTCTGAACTCTACAAATTCCATACAAAAAGTTTACATTCAAAGATCACAGTCATCCCACCACAAACGAAAGCAGATGTAAATAATTGAACAAAGAGCTAACTAATTAATTCACCAAAACCTTTTGTTTCTTTGACGCATCAACAACAACGTGAACGTGCCTCAAATTCAAAGCAAAACAAACAGCTCGACCGGAGAATCATGACAATTTCCTAAAAAAATATTTATCCTGGTTGACCAGCAATTTCTGCTATTAATTTTGGGCGCGGAATAATCCATTTTAGACTACACCTAAAACTATCTAGAAACTGCAAAACTAACAAATGAATATCTTTAGGTTTCTACGTAATTTACCTGTCTCCCATCGTTGTTAAAAGCTCTCGAAGTCTGTCTTCGTGAATGGCCCCCGTTTGATCCTCATCAAAACATGCGAACGCATTTCTGATAACATCTTCTGGATCTGTCCCGTTCAGCTTTTCGCCATATAACGTGAGGAACATCGTGAAATTAATAGGCCCTGGAGCTTCCTTCATCATTGCTTCTAGATAATCGTCAGATGGGTCCCTCCCTAGTGATGCTAACATATCGTGAAGATCTTCTTTGTCAATAAAGCCATCTCGATTTTGGTCGATCATATTAAACGCTTCCTTGAATTCCTGAATTTGCGATTGATCAAACATGGCAAAGACATTAGACGTTGCCCTCTGGGCCCTCTTTTTCGTTGTCTTCTTTGTCTTTTTGCTCGCCATTTTGTATATTTTTTGCAAACTGGAAGAACGCCTTTAGAATGTAACACTCTCCAGAACTTTTCACTTCTTCAGGGCTCCTTTCAGGAAATCATTGAAACTGTTCAACTTGCAGTCCATATATGGTTGCCCCTCCCAATCTCCCAATGGACACAAACAGGTTCATAAAACAAACCGCATTGTCTTTGTAAACCAATTGTTTTCAGGAAATTACAAACGAAGAATTCCTTTTCTTTGCTAAGCCAATCAATCGGCAAGCAGAAGTTGAATCAAAAATGAGGTTTTTCTGTTCGCTGATCTCCGTTACTGTCTGACGTCACGTTCTATGTATCTTTTTAGGAAAGTGTTTTCAGTTTAAAAACAATGAAATAAATTTTTCCAAAGTTTCAAACAAGACAGTTAACTTTGGAACTGCTCATGACAAAACTACATTCAAGCTATATTCTGACAACCAAACTAAAAAAGCAACGACCAAAACATCATTTGAAACTAAACAATTCGAATAAAAGGGTATTCATTTTTATTCATTTTAATTGGGGGAGTGGGCTTTATAGATTTCATTTTCATTTCATTTATATATTCTCAGCTAATTACAAAGATATTTTAATGTTAATAACTAAGTTGTATAGAATAATTAACGAAGTAACAATAACAAAGAATAACAATAACAACAATACAATACAATAAGCTCAAGGACATATGGAAATAACTCGGAGGGAACTTTTTTTCAAATAATGCTCGAAAAGGGGGCTAGTTAGAAATACCTTACATGCCAATAAGTACATACAGTACATACATACCGGTGCCTGACTTACATACCTCAAATTCGCAGATACCCTAAATATAGACACATGCATAAATGTGCCAATGAATGCATACCATACATAAATAAATACACTATATGGACCCATACCCTATGTACATAAATACCCAACATACCTTACAACATACATTTTGCAAACATTGCTCTCTAATTATCTCCAAAGTTGGGTACAGTTGTTTCTGTATTTGCAGCATTTCTCCAACAACGTTGGAAAAAGCATCCATATGACGTAATGATACTCATCAATAAGCCACAAAGTATATGTCAGTATTCAATATTATTCACCCACACATCACTCTTTAATTAGATAAACCAATTAATTACTTCGCAGGAATTTTCTCTCATGTTCTCTAATTGAGAAATAAACTACTCCCTGTTGCACCTCAATTTAGAGGGCACGTTTGAAATATGGAAAACAACAGCCTTCCTGTCCAGAGCATGACATCATATTATGCACAAATCTTTTTAAAAACCAACAGTTTGGCAAAAAGGCAGGCTTCATCTCTAAAATTGTTGAATTTGGCACCCATCAAAATGTTACTGATACCTTCAATTTCCCCCCAATACCCTTGTAGCATCAAGGTAACATGACATTAAATGGATACAATTGCCATTTTTTAATTCAAATCACCATAAACAGCATTGAGCAAATCTGACACCCATTTTCTCTAAAAAGTGGTACATAAAATAGCTGTTTTTATATAAATTTTTATATAAATTTTTTTATTGTCAACTAACCACCAAGCATTTCAAAAAAAAGTTACCTAACTGTCTCTAAAGTTAAGTACATTTAATCTAATATTCAAGGTATTTCTCTAATAACTTTTTAAAGGCACCTCTATGACATCAAAATAATTCTAAATTGGCCTAAATACTATTGCCATTACACCCTACCATCCAGCCACATCCCATTCTCCATTTATACCCACAATTTTATAAGATTTCAGAACCAATCTCTAATGTTCTTTTATTTCCAAACAAGGCACCCCTTTCTGCACCCCACTTTTCGCTCTACTTTTCTGGAAAAGTGCATCACTTTCAGGAACTGAATCCGGCCATTTTAGAAGCTTCATGCGTAGGTATAAATCGTGATGGCATCAGAATCTCCCATCCTCTCTGGGTTGCATGAGACCAACCTACTCTGTTTTCTCTTTGACTAAATTAAAAGCCATCCTCGTAAACAGAACAACACGAAAAGCAATTTACCCTATTTATAATCGCAATGTAAGAGCACTTTTTATTTACAGGTACAGGCAGTGGGGTAAAAATTGACAAATTCATTTATCCAGAAAAGTCAATCTTAGTTTATCTTGTCATTCCAGGTTGCTGTTAATTAATTTGTTTATGCTGCCCCCATGTGAAAATTTAGCTTAGATACGAGTATCATGACGTCATATGGACGTCAATTTGACGGCTAATTAAAACTAAATTCAGGGGATATTAATATATTATATTATTATAATTATAATCATAATTACTACAAAGGAGCAACGAAAAAAATATTTTAATGCATGTATAATGCATAATAATAAAAAATGTTAATGCATTTCTTTCGCTTTCAAAATTTTTACTATTTTGAAGCATTATGCCATACGTTTGATGATGTAATTAGGTTTGCAAAATCCCCACAAATAAACAGAAACATAGATTCATTTTGTTTTCGAAAATTTCAATTTTAAAAAAGATCAACGCTAAAAAGTAATAATTTTGAATACATTTAATAAGACATGATCAACATTGTATATTTTCTCATTTTGTGCAAACAAAATGACGTCATCAGATCGGCATACGCTTGATATAATAGTACATCAGTTAGTTTGAATTGATTTTATTTCAATTTTGCTCATGTTTTTCAGAACGAAATATTAAACTAAAAAATTATTGGAACTGAGTATTTAACATGGATGCAAAAACGCCCTCCTACTTCCTGCCTCGGCAAATTTCTTGCTACTAAATGTGTTCTGCTCTTCGTATACTGTTAATTAAATACCAATTTACGTTTAATATTCGAGAGCTGTTATTTTTATATGTTTTTGAACAGCTTTATAGGCAACAGCTATGTTAAACTATTGTCCAGGTGGCGTCCGCTCCAGATAAAGCTTACCCACATCCATTAAACAAAAGCAATATTTTGAATTTGTGCCCGATTATTCTAGTGTCAAGCTAATTTTGTGTCCTATTCTGGAAGTTCCATTAAAATTTTAAAAACTGAGGAAGATACACCGTTAATAAGACACGAGGCAACTCCCTGGAAGCCAAATCAGAGCGTCCTCAAATGTCTTAACCTAGAAGAGGAAAAAGTCGTTAGAGAATACAAAAACAAGAACGTCAATAATACAAACCTGTCTCCCATGCTCATCAATAATTCTTTAAGTCTATTTTCGAAAATAGTTCCAGTGCCTTCCTCGTCGAAGCAACCAAATGCGTTCCTAATAACATCCTCCGGATCTGTACCGTTCAATTTTTCACCATAAAGCGTCAGGAACATCGTAAAGTTTATGGGTCCGGTTGCTTCTTTGATCATGCCGTCGATGTAATCTTCTTTTTGCTCCTTTCCAAGCGAAGCAAACATGTCTTGCAAATCTGTTTTGTCGATGAAGCCATCACGATTTTGGTCGATCATATTAAATGCTTCTTTGAACTCTTGGATTTGCGATTGGTCGAACATTGCGAAGACATTAGAAGTTGCTCGTTGAGCCCTCTTCTTGTTCGCTCCCTTCTTTCCTTTTTTACTCGCCATTTTGGTTTGATTTTGTAAAACAGGTCTGAACTGAAACTTAGCAATGGAGCAACACAACCTCTCTGCCTACGAGTTTGGACGAGAGAATACTTGTGTCGTACTCTTTTGTCAAACACCCGATTAGCATTGACCGTAATTGATTTCCTTATATGGTAAATCCCTCCCATCACAAAGATGCTAATAAATTGTTTTGTTTCATCTAAAAATCTGTTTTTCATTTATTAATTGTAGCCATCTACAAGTTCACAAAATCATCGCATTTTATTTAGAAATAGTCACTGCAAGTCGTTACAATATTAAATCACTCTTCAACTAATATAGACTGATCAGGGAAACCAAAATTGATTTCATAGTTTTGGTTGCACACAGAAAAGGCGTTGCTCATTGTCAACGTTTCATTCGCTCCTGGAGTCACATGAACGGCAAAAGCAGAGAGAAAAATTTCCCCCTATCTAAAAACATAACTTTCCAAATAGCATGTTGAGAGTTGTGTGAACTTGCTTGCAGCGGGTTTCCTTCGGGGTGCGACAGATGGAGAAGTTGAAAATTCACTTGAAATTCTAACTCCGCCATATTTCCGAAGCCTTAAAAGTTCTTTCAAGTCTTTAAGAACAAAGAGAACTTGTAAACAATTGTATAAGGTTAATCTGAAAATCCATTTTAAAAGACCTATCCACCAAAACATGTGTATTGTTATTAAGTTATTTCAATAAACCTAAATCCTTTTCTCTACAATCATGCTTAACAGTGATTTGTATAAAGACCCTTATGATGCCTGCATATATCTTACAAGACGAACAAATCCTCTTTCAATTTACCCATCATGCATCAAACGTCCTGACAACAAAGAGGAGCGAATTATTGGGTGTTGCGTTTTGGATATTTTTTTAAACTCTTGCTCCAATACTATTTCGTGGCTTCTTTGTCTGGCTAAAATTCCGCTTAACTGCGGGAGATTCGATGGAATTTTAGACGGACGGACAAGATTCGACGAATTTTAGACGGACGGACAAGATTCGACGAATTTTAGACGGACGGAATTTTAGACAGAAAAGCCACGAAATAGACTGGGAGAAAGACTATTAAACTCTGACAGGGCCGCGTTATTCTATTCTATGAGAACCACCCTTGGATAAGCTGTCCTGAACCGAAATTACTGTAAGTTGATCTTCGAGTAAAGCTTTTTGAAAGACATTTAATCTTTGAAATGTTTTTTGAAAAAAAATAAAATTACTCAAAAAAAACCTTAGCTTGGCGTCTTTGTTGAAAAAATAGGTCGATAAAATGATGTTTCAACGAACATGGGAAATAATAATCTGAAAGTAAGTAATAATAATCGAAGTAAAAAGCTTCAAATATTATTTCACAGTTCGAATACTATTATGGGGCATGCGTCCATAAAGTAAGTAGGTACTGAGGGGGTGGAGAGGGATAAACCAAAAGCATCCGGCTTGTCGGCTTTTTCTATTGTTTTTTTTAATTCAAGGGGATGGAAGGGTAAAAATAGTGAAAATAGCGCAGACGTACTTGATCAATGCCCCTTTGGATTTTATGCTTCTCATAAAAATCGCATTTCAATCACACTTTGTAGTTTAGTATTTGAAGAACAATTTCATTCGACGCAACTTTAATGCGACGCATAAATCCAGCCTTCATAATACAAAGCCATAATAGGATCATGGCATTAACTGCTACCAAGAACCTAAAGAAGGTATTCCATGGCACCATCGTAAGCAAAATCGTCAAATGTTCATCACGCCGCTTTTTGAATCATTTTTATCAAATTCTCTCCAAACAAAACTTTCGGCATTTTTTACAAAAATACCCTGTGAAGAATTCTGTTTAGCCGTGAAGGACAAAAGATATTTATTTAGCTTATTCTTCAAATAACAAAGGCTCCCCCGCAAGGATTCCTATTTACACTCCAGCAGCTGTCGTTTCAAAATACCATGTATCCCAAAGAACTTGTTACAAATTTGAACGGCTCTTTTGGCGAATATGTTTGCGTTATGAATTCAAAATATAATCCATAACATTCTCAAATAATTAAATTGAAAAAAAAAAACAAACATTGAGAACATATTTTGATGCAACGAGTATTGTTGTTATTCTCCATAACCACGTTATTTCTCGGCTTTCTTCGTGTTATTTTATGAATTTTTGTCTTCCACATTTCAATTGAAAAAACCCAGTTGAAAAAATTATTTGTTAATACATTTTTTCGATAACCTTTTTATGGCATTTATAAGCATACCTTCATATGCCTTACGCTAACCACGCTGTTTGTGCAAAAAGCTCTGATTTTTAGCCTGATCGCAAATTTGAACTTCAATAACATTTTATCCAGCAGCAGTCATTGCACTAATAATGGACAGAGTCATGAAAAAATCCCGATTGCCCGGTTGCTGAATGGAGGAAGGTTAAAAAACAAAGGAAAATCGTGTGCCACACCAATGCCTGTTTTTCATTGTCTAATGATCAAACTTTACGCTCAAAGGAAAGGAACATTGATCACTTTTTGTGAACTCAATAAAATCAAACTAATCATAAAGAACAAAAGTTCATTCTTTTCGTTATTTTTTCTTTGCTTTTCGCAGCAATACAATTAATTGTTGTTGAAGTTACTGCAAAAATTAATCCAACTCTATTTTCAAAATATTAGTTGAATATGTAGATTAATCTCGATTTTAATCTATTTGTTCATTGGATCTCATTTGTATCACAGAAAACTTGCAAACAGACGAGACTAACTTCATTGTTTCTTGCGACACGAAATAGTCCAATGAACAGATGGGGAACAGATATGAACTATTATATTCGGTTAGGAGAAAACAGATGTGATCTAGCAATCAGAGATTTGAAGACAACAAGGGGGAATTTCTGGAAGCAAAAAGATTGCGATTTGCCACTGTAAAGAATGTATTCCAACACCTTCAACGCAGCCAAGCAAATCATAATAAATGAAATCATACAGTTTTTTGTATTTAATTGAGTGCACTCAGAGTGTGAAATCTATTCTTTCAAATCGAATATCGCATTGTAATGCAAGACAGACTAATTCAACAGATATTTTAAAACTTTTTAAACTGTTTTCGTCAATGAGTCTATCAGACGTCCCGGAGGAGTAAAGCTATCACATGCTGGACATATTGAATCATCAGCCCTTGTTTCGCTAAAATATTTCCTCAGCTTTACTTCATATTTGCTTAAGTTCAAGCAGCAACTCACGTCAAGCAGAACCACAAAAATTAAACTTACTATGAATGTTTTGTCCAACTTCTCAACTGTTGAACCCGTCGAATACTGGATTTATTTATAATGAACAATAAAATCTAAAGTATTATTTACTATTGACATAAATGACTTCTTGATCTGATCATTTTGCAGGGGATAGAACGAGCACAAGAACATGCAATTCACAAGCGCTAAACTCCCAAAATTTGTTTTTCAAATTCCGTGTGAGCTTGCCCCTAAAAATATGAAGTTTTAAGTTGTTTATCTACGAGCCTTCCCGCGGTGAAAAATCTTCTTGAGCGGTGCGGTGGTTGGTACTCTTATTTTGCTTTATTTTATTTATTTATTTATTTTGCAGCGGAGAGAACAGCAAAATAAAGCAATCATAAACAATGAAAATAATGTGAAATCATAAAATGCTGAACAAATGATCAATGGGGAAGTTAAATTTTGGATTAGCTAAATTTGGATCAGCTAAATTTCAAATATTGGATCAGCTAAATTTGACTTGAATTCGGCAGATCCATTAGCAGCGACTGGTGTAGTCGCATTACACGACACTGAAGCGACTTAAATAAACGTCAAAAATCAAACATCAAACGTCGTCAAACGTCGTCGCTCTACTCATGTGCCCAACATAGTGCATATTTTTTGGGTTTGAAAACATTTTGCTTGGGTTTGACAAATTCTGCTTGGGTTTAGAAAAATCAAATTCAACCCAGAACTGGATCAGGAGCTACACAATTATGAAGAACGATTGACTCAACGTCACTCAATGAGAAAACGTTGGAGTCGACCGAGAGCGGCATTTAACGTGACGTTTCACTGGGGCCTAATTGGCAGGTTGGCATTATAGGTCGGTTGTAAAGATTGAGAAAACAATATAATAAAAATATACTCAAATGCAAAGGGTATACATGGACTACTATTAGCTCTCTCTTCATTAAAACTTTAAAAAAAGACCAGATTACAATATTATTGCTTTAAAAATGCTTCAAATTCCCATATAAAATGCTTCTTCAAGAAAAATTTCTGTTTATACCAAGAAACATAGTCAGGCGACTTGGGAGAGGGGGGACCGGTTGTCGATGTTTTATCGATATTTTGTCGATGTTTTGTCAATACTTCCAAGTGAAAAAAGAACTATATCTTCAAAGATATATAAATGTTAGACTGAAGGGAAATAAACAATAACTCATTTGTTTATTAGTCAGAAAAATGTAATGCAAACAGGATGAACGGAACTTGTGACTTTATATTCAGTTCAGTTACGGTCTGTATAAAATATTATTTTCATTTAGATAGCAATGAAAACACATAAAAATTTCTAGCATGCAAATGAAAAAATATTGTATTGTGCAATTTCTATTTTAGCAATTTTTATTTCCCATTTTGAAGCAATCGCATCTAAACGGATTAAACCGGTTTAAAAATTCTGTTTGGCCCACCCAGTACAATTATCTTGTTCATGACAGTTAAAATTAAAACGTTTAGTCATTTGGAATAAAAATATAACACTTTTGAAAGTCTTGGCAGCCTTGACTGCTTTCAAAAAGCTGGCACTTGGAGCATAAAAAAAGCATTTCCTTATTCTATCAAAATATTTCAAGAAAACCTGGTCTAAATTGAAATACGTTTCACCTGTAATATTAACCTTCAGAATCTGAGTCAAAATCCTTATTTCTCTCGCTGATATCCTCTTCACTACTATCTTCAGAATCAAAGTCCTCGTCCTACAAGAAAGGAAATATTATTAATATGATTTTCATTGGCCCTAAATTAAGACGATATTACGCGTGCACAGTTGCGGAAATTCAGTTTCCAAGGGGGTCTACATTTTCCACGGATGTGCAATTTTTCCAACATTATTCCAACCCCCCCCCCCCCCCCCCTAAAGTCACCAATTATTTCCGCCACTGCACGTGCACTCACAATTACTGCAAGGCTAAAACGTTGGCCAAGCTTGGTAAAGGTTTACACTGATTTCAAGGATCTTGCAAATAAGCATCGTGGCGAA
Organism: Phacellophora camtschatica; assembly: GCA_036873815.1. Taxonomy (NCBI): domain Eukaryota; kingdom Metazoa; phylum Cnidaria; class Scyphozoa; order Semaeostomeae; family Ulmaridae; genus Phacellophora; species Phacellophora camtschatica. The sequence continues at coordinate 22,691 of JAYJMH010003087.1, forward strand.
ATCGCGTGGAACTAAGCCATAGAGCTACCGATTTTGACCAAATAAATTTTCACATCGAACTTGTCTCTCCGTCAAACATTAGTAAATTTGATTGGTTGTTTTTTTGGCAAAAATATAGAACGCCAAGAAACTTCGCATTTTTGACTCACGCGGTACTTGATATTCTATATACATTCTCTTGATATTCTCTTGACATTCTCTTGATATTTTCTTGGTATTATCTTGATATTCTCTTGATATTCTCTCAATATTCTCTTGGTATTCTCATGGTATTTTCTTGACATTCTCTTGATACTCTCTTATCCACGTGAAGGCTATTCCCTTAGGGTTACCAGAGTTGTTGCAAAAATATTATCATGATACAACCAAAACAAAAACACAAAAACAGTATGAGGCTTTACATCGTTTATCAATGGGCAATACGGCCCTCCTCGGAATGGATAAAGGGTTTAACATTTTATCTGAATCCTAGTAACTCATCCCCAAACATAAAATATTCCTAGTAATTCGTCCTCTGACAGTCAAAGATAATGCTAATCTTAAAATAAACTACTTCAAGTTTTCAAATCGAACACACAAACGTACCAATGAATCACCCTCATCATTTTCACTAACTTCTTCCTCTGATAAATGTTCCTCCTCTTCTTCTGTATTTTCAAGACTTAGATTATCTTCCTCACTGTCATCTATAAATGAAATATATACAAATGTATAAACAATAAACATATATATATATATATGCTCTTATTACTCAGATTTGAAACAATAAATTAAAAGGATGTTCATTGTATGAAAAAGATCCATTTCGTTCTTTGAAAGGATCTATTTAACATTAACTTATTGCAATTATGAAATTTCAGTAGATGCTTCATATTAAAATTATGATTGTTAAAATCATCAATTAAATTTAAATTAAATTGATTTGATCTATCACTGACGAATTAATCATAATCGATCAAGGAAAGGAAATTATAATTCAACCCAGTCACACTACCTCTATTTTGACTGTACGAATTTCAAAATTTCAAAATGGCTATTTATGCTAAAAGTTGATTGAAAACTAGAAAAATTATAAATACAGGATACGTGTGTTGATTCCTTTTATTTTCAAACATCTTTATTTTCGCGCCCTTCAATCTTTCACAAACTTTAATAAATAGAGTTTAAAAATATAATTAATTGACGCAATCTAATTCTCGTGCACCTTCTGCGCCCGAAAATTAAAGGTGCGGAAAAGTAAAGGGAATTAAGGTACTCTCGGTAATTTAAACCATCCAGGGACCAAAGAAATTAAATCGAGATAAAAAATACTCAAGTTATTCAGAGACATTTCAGCACTAATAGGTTGCACGGGACATAGGAAATCGTTTGAGTTACTGTGAGTATGCAGTTTTCGTGTGATCAGATCCGCGCTTACCTTTGTCTTCAATTGACAGCAAAGGTTCGTTTAGCTCAGCAATACCAACGTTTGATGAAACACTCCGTTGTGACACCTTAAATAAAAGGGTTACAAGAGTTGCAAAAATTAGGTTTGAATAGGGTTACAAGAGTTGTACAAAAATATTATCTTGAGACAAGCAAAACAAAAATACACAATTACTTATAAGCAATATTTGTAAGCAACTTCTTTACGAGCAACTGTACTGAAGTTCGTCTAAAGATGAAGCAATCTCACTTCTGAGATAAGATGGAAATAAATAACTTTCAAGAGACAAGTAAAATAAATTGCAATTGGAGAAAGCTCTTCTGTTTTCGTAGCAGGGCACTGTGGCCGACTATTGGATAGAATTGGCTAAACAAGGTATACAACTATAAATTGAAGTCTCTTAATATAAAATTCAAAAACAAATCAAACCAAAGCTCTTCCAAGGCAGGTTTGCAAAATGTAGGAAGATATTTTTGGCAACCGGGTATAAAATAAAATATGACGTGTATTATAAAATATGTAATAAAAACGAATGCATACGTGTGTCATCAGAAGATCTAGTCTACCGTGCAGCTTGCTTAGTTTTGGATAAACTTTTGTACGTGAATCTAAGCTCTGATACAATCCACTGAGGCTGTTCATCAAGTTAGGAATCTGTAAGTCACAGAAGAGAAAACAAATTGATTTAACTAACCACTTTATCCCCGGGAACTCATCATTGAGTGAGTGAGTAGTCGTATTAAAAATATATATATAACTAATGCACTGAAAGAAAATAATGACTGTACAAACTGTGTTTTAATTGCCATTTTATGACTAAAAATGAGGCTTGCATTAAAGTGAGGCTTGCATTAAAGTGAGGCTTAGAAGCGATCTGTTTGAACGCTTGCAGCATAATCTACTTGAAATGAACGAGATTCTGTGACATCAAATAACACAAACAATAATCAAAATTATTAAATAAAACGGAAATGAAATAAGAAGAATTCTCTATGTACTTGCAACAAACAACTAAACTGTTCAGAATAAAAAAATTGCATAGAAAAAATGAATTAAACTTACAGATGTGAGATATGTCATGTGTACAGTCATCAACACTCTGAGCCATATCGTTAACTCATAGCCCCTAAAACACAAAATTAAAACGTTACCTAGTTACAGTGGAACTTATCTAACGAAAATTAGCTTAACTCAAATTCACTGTGTGGACTTGAACTGTTTTGTAAGAGAGCTTTTACTGATGATTTAGCGTCGGTTATCTGGAGCACTCTCTATCTCTAACAAATTTGTATTGTTCTTAAAGAGTCCGAGACAGCGGGGTTCGCATGTACTGTGTCTGCTTTTAATCGATTCACCAGAGTGAAGTATATCCCCAGATTCCCCAGAGTGAAGTATTGAGAGCTATCAGTGCTGATTCAGCTTAAGTTATCTCAAACACTCAAAATCAGATGAAACTGAACGTTACTTAGAAGGACCACAACAAGAAGATAAACCTCCACGCAGTACTCCCCAGGGTAACAGACATAATACGGAAAGAAAGATGAAATTAGTCGGACATTGTGACAGGCCTCCAGAGCTGGCGGCAGGCCAACTCATTTTATGGGAGCCACGAGGTGGGGGAGAAAACATGCTGACTTTGTGGACATGCTGTGACATGATGCGAGAGCCAGCGGTACTGCAGAACTAAGGACTCTAATGCTGCACTAGAAAGTGCGGAGAGGAGTGATCCACAGGCCTCGAGTTGATATTGGATGTTCCACACTCTAGCATTCCCATTGCATCATCACTCTACCAACTTTCCCCAATGTCCTCCCCCGTGCCAATACCCAAAAATCTAAAACGGGCACCACAGATAGGATGCTTGATTTAGGTAAAAAATCACATCTGATTGTTAAATCATAAAGAGTATTTCCAAAGATTCAGAATATTTAGTTAAACAGTACCTCGTTGGATTTCTTTGTATTTTTTGAACAACCTGAAATAAAGAAATAAAATAATAATCTCAAAAATCAACTCAAATTTTAAACTAAATACAATTCTTCAAAATTTGATCTCTCCTTACAGTAGCTAACTCGAAAGCATTAAATCTTAACTCAAAGTAAAAGAGCAAATTTCAGTCTCGTACCGAGGGATACTACGTATCTCTTCTCAGCTTTTGAAAACCTTTCCCAAGTATAATTCACCATTTTCCATTCTAAATTTGATATATTCTCATCTCATACAATACCTCATAATAAAGTCAAACCTTCCCCGTTAAAATTTTGTTGTGTCAATATACGCAAAATGATACTTGGGAAATATAAAAATATTTGTTCTCTTTATATTTTTGTACTTAATTCATATTTCATACTTAACCTAAAACTAGTTCCTTAATTACTGTATGTAAAATTTATGTAAAGTAACAAAATTCGAAACGATATAACTTTAAAAAAGTTTCTCCTTGAATAATTTTCAATCAATAGCATTGTCTTTCTACAGCAAGGTTATGTTTTATCCATCCTTTCAAACCTAACTGATTCTAAAAACAGCAGATTTCGCAACAAAAAAAAAAACCACAGTACCAAACTAATACCAAAATCCAAAATTGGCAGATTGCCAGAAGAGTTCTTGCGAAATTCTAATTCAAATTTTAAATTCGATTTGGTGCGTGAGCAAAAAATAGCAAAGGGCTACAGTAATATTGGAATATGAGAAACCATTACACGATGGTCCGCTAATAAAACGATAATCTCTGCAAGTCTGCCAAATCTTCTGCTTGTTGCAACAGAAGTTTTTAGAAGGTCTTCCGAATCTCCCGAGTCTACCATTTTCAGAATATTGGGCGAGAAAAATACTAATTTTAACTCTACCCCCCTCTCTACCCCTTAGAGGTCCCCCTGTAAACTCAATTGGTACAGGTAAAATACACCCTAAAATACGGCGAAATTACATTTACTTGTTTCTCCAATAAAACTTGAACAAAAAAAATAATTTTCCAAAACATATAATGAAAAAATAAAAAATTCGCACCACAAAATAATATTTTGGTATCAGCACTTACTTTATTGATAAGCGTTAACACAAAAGAAGTTGGCAACCTCTTAACAGTCCGTGTAATCATCATCTCTTTCCTTGTTTTCCATAACACGCTTTCGATTAATTTATCATCGTCCGTGTGAAGTCCTTGTACGAGCAATTGCGTTATAGAAGAAGCGTCGGGTTTTGTTCGATTATGCCTGAAAAATATTTTTATTCATTAATAAATATAAATGAGTATGCTTTGCACGCTTTAGACTCCCGCCAGCCCCAGTCGCTTTTTCAAAGTTTGGTCACGCCTGAAAAATATTTTTATCCATCAACAGATACGTAGTATATGCAAAAAGAAATGATTAATAAGCCTTATATACTTGGACTCCAACCAGCCCCAGTCGCTTTTCGAAGTTATATGTTATATTTTTCTCATCTTATTTCACAGATTTTAATTTTAATAGTTTTAAGAGAGTGACCTACTAATTAGGAGAGGGACTTATAATTAAATTAAATATCAATTAAATTTATAAAATGTATTTATATAAAATATATATATATACAATTTAATATATAAAAATGATACAAACTATATCAATATAATATATAGCTAATCTTTGCATATAATCATCAAATAAACCTTGATTTGCTGGCTTGATCTTCTGCAGTTGTTGTAGGTGTCGCAGTCGCATTAAGTCGCTCTTCAAGTGTTAGCTGTAATACATAAAATTAGGCATAAACCCCTAAGTTTTTCTGAAGAACAACAGGAAAACAATAGGAAATATTTGCAAACAATAGGGCTCAATCTGAAAAATCAGTTTCTTAAATGCAGGGGGCCTTACTGCATATATATAATTCAATTTAAATTTAAATTTATTTCTTCATAGAATACATCTAAAACTAACATAACATCATACACGTGTTCTATGCGACCCAAGAAAAGCTGATGCCTAACTAGCTCGGGCCGCTAAAAATAATAACAATTGTAAACATTAATTATGAAAATAAACTAAAATT